>PVKS010003735.1:0-100483 GCA_004027875.1 Aplodontia rufa | reverse complement strand
CACACACAGTTACTGGCTTCTGTCTTCCTGGCTGAACTGACCTACAGATACCCTGGTACTGACATCTTCCAGCTGTACTGCACTACTCGTACCCAGGTACTGGCATGTGTCTTCCTGGCTGAAGTGACCTATGCATACCCAGGTACTGGCATATGCCTTTCTGGGTGGACTGACATTTGTATTCCCAGGTATTGTCATGTGTTTTCCAGTCTGACTGACCTACACACACACCCAGGTACTGGCATCCTTCTTCCTGCTGGAGTGACCTACCCATATACTGGTACTGGCATCTGTCTTCCTGGCTGAACAGACCTACGTATACCCAGGTAGTGCCATCTGTCTTCCAGCCTGGACTGACCTGTGCATTCCCAGGTACTGGCATCTGTTTTCCATTCTGGACTTTCCTATGCATACCAGGTACTGGCAATGTTTTCTAGACTGAACTAACTTACCCATATCCTGGTACCGGCATCTGTTTTCCATGCTGGTTGACTTATGCATACCCAGGTACTGGCATCTGTCTTCCAGGCTGGAATGAGCTATGCATACCCAGGTACTGGCATTGTCTTCCAGCCTGAACTGATCTATGCATACCCAAGTATTGGCATCTGTCTTCCTGCCTGGAGTGACCTATTCATGCCCGGGTTTTGGCATCTATCATCTAGTCTGGACTGACCTACACATACCCAGGTACTGCCATCTGTCTTTCAGCCTGTACTGACCTACACATATCCAGGTACTGGTATCTGTCTTCCAGGCTGAACTGACCTATGCATACCCATGTACTTGCATCTGTCTTCAAGCGTGGACTGACCTTTCATACCCAGGTACTCGCATCTGTCTTCCAGCCTCAACTGACCTAGGTACACCCAGATAGTGGCATCTGTGTTCCAGGCTGGACTGACCTACTCATACCCAAGTACTAGCATCTGTCTTCCAGCTGTGACTGACCTACTCATACCCAGGTCCTGGCATCTGTCTTCCTGGTTGGACTAACCTCCACATTCCCAGACACTGGCATCTGTCTTCCTGGCTGGACCTACCTACCCATCCCCTCATTCTGGCATCTGTTTTCCTGGCTGGACTGACCTGTGATACAATTCTGTTCCAGCAGCAACAGAGGTTCCTGCTGACTGATAGAGATGAACCAATGAGCTCCATGTTCTCTCTGTACAACCCTGTGCAGCATGAGTTAGTGTGTCTGATTCTCACTCTCTGATGAGGCTATCTGCCTAGCTTTTATGCTTCCTGATCTGACATGCTCAGAATGAACTCCAGTAGGCTCCATGGTACCTTTCAATTCAGATTAAAATTATTCCGCCACATTTTTGGTGCAAAGATTTTTTTGTCCTTGAGGAGTCTCTCCTTTTCTCTTGCCAGGCTCTGTTGGGATGTGACTCTTGCCATGGGTTTGAGAGAGATACCATTGCTCCTTGCAGAGACTCTGGCAGAGTTTCGAGGTGAGAAGACTGGCTCCTTCACTAGACTAGGGAGCTGCTCTACCAGCGATCACTCCTCAGGGATGAGCTCCTGTTAGCAGTGCTTAGCTAGATTCAGGGTCTGCTGAGGGAGTCCCACCCATACCATGGCTCAGCTCCCTCCTGCCTAGTTCCCTTTACTAAAAGAATCTGAGATAGTCACTTTTATCTGTGCTGTGACTCTGTGACAACTGCAGCTGGGAACTGGGTTTGATTTTCAGCCATAGCTGCCCTTAGCTACAGAAGATTAAGGCCATCTTTAAAGCTGTCCCAATGGCTCTGAGGTTTCCACATGCACCTTGGGTTGGGCACACATTTGAGTTTTCCAGTGGGTTCCTCTCTCTCTATGTATTCTCTCCCAGGCAATCAGAAGCAACCATCCTGTGTGTGGCTTTTTATACTTATGACTTCAGCCACAGAGATTGAGTCACGGTCACTGGCTCTCCCATTGTCTTGCCCTCCACCTTTCCTCACCATGCTACCATATACCACACATCATCATGCCCCTCTTTCCTCAGAAAGGAGATCATTGGTGCCCAAATAAAAAATGTGAGTAATGTGAAACCCAAGTTCCATTCAGTTCTGTTTCCTTTGGCCAATCCTGGTGAAAGTTTCTGTATCTGCCAAAGTACCTACACTCTCAGGATGGAAATTGAAGAGATTTAATAGAATTTAATGAAATTCTAATTTATAATGGTTGATTTATGCTAGCGAACCATGTATATAAGGACCCCAGTGTCACTAAGCAGGGACGGTTTTATGACCATATCTAAAAGGGCAAGGAGAAGGAGCACTTGTGGAACAAGAAGACTGGTGGCTATTGGACAGCAGTGACCAGTGGAGGTTGTGCCCTGCAAGCAGAATGCAGCCTGCAGCCAAGGCTGAGTTGCAGCCTGATGAAGAAGGACCAGATCACCAAAGTCCTGGCTTCTCTCTTCCTGCCACCTGAAGTAGCTGGTGTCCTCTGTTGGCTGACACTTTCCAAAAGGTAGAAACAAGGCAGGTTGAAACCCACCATGGAAGCAGCTTCCTGGTGAGTAAAGCAGTAGAAATCAGGAGTGGGGGGTGGGATTGCAATATGCAGAAATCCTATTCCTTATCATCCTCTAGTGTCATCTTCTAGTTCTTTATTTGAAAAATCACTTCTGTTATGACTTAAATAAATCTTAAACATATACTTAAATATATTACTTAAATATATACTTAAATATATTACTTAAATATATAAAACCTATGGCACATGGCAGACATTAACTAATTTATAGTTTCTCAGATAATTACTTCAAGTTTTAAATAAAAGTAGAAAATAGGATATTATATAAGTAATATTGTTTAGTGATTAAACTATTTTTTGAAAGATTGTGCAACCTACTTACAAGTTAGCTATAAGAACACTTTATTTGTATTAAAGGAGAACTATATTAAAGGCAAGTTATAGAACAGATGTTCAAGAAATGGTAGTTTTTCTTTGTATGAACTCTACACAAAGTGTGTAAAGAAGTCCATGTCCTAGGAGTACTATTTTCTCATAACTGTAATGCTTTTACACATATGAAATATTTTATCAGTGGATAATTATTATTTATAATCTAACTCAAAGAATTAAGCAATTTGTAAAAAAAATGCAAAACCACAATTCCCTAGTTGAAGAGCACTTTGAAAACATTACTTTTATTTATTAATCATCATACAGGTATTCATGCCATAAAAAATAATTAAATGGCCAAAGGTGAATTGATTGTGCTTAGCAATAGGAAGATAATTCTGCAATGAGTGCATAAATAGAAGTACAAATTTGGGAGCTGGAGCAGTGGCTCAGCAGTTACAGCTCTTGCCTGGCATGCGCAAGTACACGAGTTCAAACCACATAGACAGTTGGAGCAATGAAAGCTACATGAAAAATCAAATAAAATTGATTCTTTCTCTATCTTACTGTTTCTCTTGCTCTCAAAAAAAAAAAAGAAAAGAAAAGAAAAGATGTACACATTTAAAGATAGGACCAGGGATTGTGCTTAAGTATCAACTAATGATAGTGCCAGAGTCAGGACCATGGACATCCAGTCAGCTGGCTTTCTCTCTTCCTTTCCATTGGTTACACCCTGCATATTGGCAGAGGACCCACAGAAGTCCCCAAAACACCATCTGACCTGCTGCTGCTCCATCTCTCCAACCTGGCCCAGTATGCATCTGGATGTAAGTGCATTTCAAGTGCCAGCCTTTCAAAGGCAGGTGAAAGTCCATTCTCAGAAGAGAAGACTCTTATTAAATTATTAACTATACTATTTAGAAGAGCTGCAAAGAATTGGTCTCTGGTTATCAGAACTCTATTTACCACTCCAGAAAAGCAACTCAATTGGAAAAGGATATCCATACTTAATTTAAATCCAAAATTACATAAGTGCTTTTGCAATTTTATTTGATTATAACTAGGAACTTAGTTGAGGATATATGCATTGTTACATAATTATCACATACTGCACAGAGGTAAATGAATCCTGAAGCACACTTCCAACAGAAGGTGGAAGACTTTAAAATCAGTGTACAGATATTTTCCCTGGCATTTCCTTATTCTGGAGATAAGGATGCAGCTGAAGTATTTTGTTACCCCACTCAAACCATTAAACTCATAACTGGCCTGTCACCCTTGCTGCTTTGGGTCTTGGTCTATGAGGGCTCAGGAATTCTCAGCTCTGCTCCTTCCTCTGATCAGGGTGTTCAATTATTGATAGTTGACAACTGTGTGCAGTCTGCCCTGGCTCCCCTGAGGAATCAGTCCGTACCCTCACATCCTTAAAACCAAAAGAGATCACTTCCTGTCACTGGACAGAGCTCACGGGGCCATGTTGAAAGGAAGCATGGCTGGCTCTGAACATGGCTGTGTGTTTTCGTGGTAAGGGTGTAATGACTCACCAGGGAGGCAGAGGAGCAGTGCTTTGATCCATTCAGAAAACAGTGCTGCTCTCCCTGAGCAGAGCTCCTGACCATCACTTGTTGATGCCTCTTCCCTTCCCACCTATGCCATTTATAAACCCTTCAGGGATCCCAACTCGGGGGCCACCTGGCTTTGGAACAGCTAGAATAAACACTAAGAAGACATGTGATTGCTTTAAGATGTTTGATTAAAACAACAAAATCACACAGAGCCACTGACTGAAGTCCTGTTAAGGAACGAGATCTAGAAGCAATCTGTCAGGATGTGAGGCTGTTCCAGAACCACCTAGTGCCTCCAGCTGCGACCCTGGCCACTGCATCTCCTTGTCACTATGACCACCTTGCTCCATTTCTCAATGCAGTCTCTTCCCCCTGCCTCTGCTGACTTCCTGTGCCCTCATTTGGGCACTGGTGGCTTGCAGCCCTGGCTTACACACTGCCTGTGGTGCTCTCTGCCCACGACCGCACTGATGGCTCTTAGGTTCGGTTCCTCTAGTGCTTTGTTTGTGGGTGTTCCTTACCTCCGATGCCTTCTGGCATTTTCTGCTTTGCCCGGCAGTCTCATAGGTCACCAGCCACCTGGTGTCCTGAGGGTGTCTGTCCACCTGTGACCTACCTTCCACTCCTTGTCCCACTCACTAGCGTGAGGTAAAGACAAGAAAGGAGGAGCTGAAACAAACAGACCCAAGGTGGCCTCCACCACTGCCACAGAGTGACCTCACTCTTCTCACAGTCACCACTTCAAGTCATTGCCTCTGATCCTGCATTTGAGCCCCTCCCAAGCCTGTTTCCAATCCAACCAGCTTCCTGCACTCTCGCACTCAGAGATGACCAAAAGCTCGTATGTTTTGCGTTCACGGTCTTGCTGTTGGTTTCCCTCCCTTATTTATTCTTTCCTTCCTGAAGAGCCCCTGTGGTTCCTTAAAATGCCCTCCCCTTCCAGCTCCTTTTGCATCTCTCTCTGCTAGATTTTATGGGTATTTCTCTGATGTTTGCCCTTAGTCTGTTGTTCTTTACTTCTTAATGTTCCTTCACTCTGAAGGCACACATGCAGTCCCTGCGTGGTCCCCTATCTACAGATGACACCGGCATTTTCATCGGTGTATTTTCTTAGTTTCAGCAGAGCAGTCTAGACTATTGGACTCAGGTTTCTACTAAGGAATTTTCCACCAAGGAATTGAAATTTAATATACCTAATATTGAATCATGATATAAATCCTTCTTTTAGCATGGTTACACAACTCAATTTTTCTACTTATAAAAAAACCATTTCTCTAATCATATACCATGAAAACTTTCCCTATATTTGAACCTCCACATAAATCTCAATTTATATCTATTGATGTTCAAGTCATCATATTGGTTGCTATAGAGCAGTAAATCACTTATTCACAGTACCTGTTGATATTACAAGGTTAGAGGAGGAAATAATTGCTTTAACAGACAATCCCTGCTGCAACCCTAAATTGTAAAATACAGAAGTTTATATCTGATGTTGGTAAAATCCATTTGGGCATTTCTGATCAGCATGAGGCTCTCTTCCAAATGATGGTTGGAATTGCTACTCAAGAGTCTGTTGTGTATGTATTTAGATGAACATAGATGTTTGTGTCACTGGGAGTTGAGATTTTGAAATGGAAGGAACAAATACTTACTCAGGAGAGAACAGGGTTGAGAGAACTCTTCATACTATCCAGAATGAAAAACAAAAAAGTAGTAACCATGCATGATGAAATCTTTCTTTTTCTCTTTCTCAAAAAAAAAAAAAAGAAAGAAAGAAAGAAAGAAAAAGGAAAAAAAGGAAAAAAATTTAAAAAGTATCCTCTGGATGTGTGTGCAGAAAACACCAGGCAAGGAAGCAGCGTGTGCCAGGGAGCAGGCCAGCCGGTGGAACTGAGGGAAGGGTGCAGATGCGACTAACAGACCAAGAGGAAAGAAAAGGAGGACCACAGAGAACAGAGAAACTGTCAAAAATTTTGGAACAGGTAACGGGAAATCTTGAGCCAGTATTAGTAAGAGGTTGGGGAAGCACCTCCTTGTGATGTGTGGGAGGTTTGAGGAAAAAGGAAGGTCCTGCTAACGTCACAGCCCCCGCTAAGTGTCAGGCCCATCGCTCCTTAGCATGGGCACTGCCACTGAACCCTTCAGAAAGGGCCTCTCAGGCTGGTCCTTTCTCCAGACTCCACAAGACTTTTTTTTGAGCAAACCCATGTTTCCTTCCTGAAAACACCAAGGTGTTTCCCCACCTACTAGAGGACAAAGTCAAGTATGTCCGTGTTCTACTTTAATCCCCCAGTGCTTTCTTTTCTAAAGCCTACTCCTACAAAAACTCGATGTGATTTGGAATCTGCATCAAGCTGCTCTCTTATCTGAACTGGGATTTCATTCATGATAATATCAGTATTCTCTTTTCAATGAGCAGGATTTTCTTAAAAGTAAGCTGTAATCAGCCCCTTCCTCCTCAAGCAACACTAGCTTTGCATTGAGCCGTGCATGTCAGAATCTTCTTTTACTACACAGCTCATTTGCTCCATGAAAAGGCCAGGTTAATAAAATGGATGTACATCTGCCCTTTCTCACCACCTGGTCGTCAGCAAATGCCCAGCTTTCTCTGAGATCCAGTTTGGACATTTCCAGTGGTTTCCTGTCTTACCCTCAGTAAAAGCTAAATTCCTCACCCAGCTCTGCAAGACCCTCTCATACAAATCCCTAATTTCTTCTCCATCCAAAACCTTTCCTTGCTCAATGGACTCCAAACACAGTGGACTCTTCTGTTCCTGGACTCAAGGGCCACCCTGTGTCCATCTGATTGACTCTTCCACTGGTGGCCACATTGCCCACCCAACCTCAGCTCTACTGTGTCCTTGCCAAGGAGACCTTCCCAAACCATTCCGACCAATGCATCTCTGGCCCCAGGTTTTATTGTTTTTCTTGAAGTTTTATTCTTTTATTTTTCATGATATTGACATCACTGGCCGTGTTGAATATGTGTATGACCTCTGACACCCTCTCCGGAAGATGAGCTCTATAAAGCAAGCTGTTTTGCTTTGTATAAATTTTTAAATTGGTCTATCAACAGAATGAGAATAGACAGATCATGCAGAGCATTATTTATGAAGAGTAGGCTCTTTATAAATATTTTTAAAGGTAAATATCTCATTCACAGCTTTGTGGAAATCAAGCAAGGTTTTCCAGCTGACTTTTATTTCCCAATAAATGAAAATATTTGTCAACATTATTTAGTTTAGATTTTTTCATTTGTAAAAGTTTTAAAAACCTATGAACATGGTTTATTCATGAGTTGCTTCCTTCTTTAGTGATTTGAAGACAGCTGGAAGCTTGCTATGTCTACCGCTTTGGAAACCAGAAGTGGAAGAAGTAATGTCTATTTCCAGTCTTTGCAATGACTGAGATCATTCAAATGGTTAAGGAGAACAACCATTTGGAACTTTTATTACTTTTACTTGTTCCATGAAATTACTTATTTTGTCTACTTTAAGAATGGGATCACTCTGTAAACCTTCTCTGTTTTTCTTTTATTGTAGATTTTAGGCAGAATTAAGTGCACAACTTGTGGATCACCCAGAAGAAACGGTACTGTGGGCACATGCTGAAAGTTAAGGGAGAAGCTTTGTGAAGGAACAGCGAGAGAGTTCAGACCAACTGTCTCTACATGTGCACTCATGAGAATGGTTTATTCAAAATAGGAAGAAATAGGCCTGTGCTTTTGAACTTAAAATATGTCCCGAAAAATACGTGTCATGCATTGTCATTGTCAGTAAACAGCTCAGTTGTTCTGTGATTGCAATTTTTCCCGAATTGTTTTAAAGAATAAAGATTACAGACACGGAACTTGAAAATTCATGTAGGGAAATATTTTTTCATAATTTAATATAATTTTCTCTGAAAATACAATTTGAAAGGTAAACCATTTACTTAGCTACTCTTCCTTCATCTACTTCTGTGACTAAGGGGAGGGGGACAGAGAGAAGGACTTTATGGAGGCAATGACAACTCTATGTTGGGATTGAATAACTAGACAGTAGGAGCAGAAGCAACAGCAGCAATATGGAGCAAAATTAGACACCCCTGCAGACAGGGAGCACACGAATAGGAGGCTGCATTTGAGTACATTTAGTGTGCATTTTTCAAATTTTACAAAATAATTTATAATGCTTCATATTCTGCTCAGCTACAAATTACTCTCAAGATTGTTTTCCTCATAATGATCATTCTGATAACCTATTTTTGGCAATTCTTTTTTTTTTTTACCTTTAAATCTTTCTTGCATGTAGAAGTAATATAAGTGAAAAATGGTAGACTGTAAAGCATAGGAAACATAAAAATTGCTGGCTTTCAAGACTTGGAAGAAGCAAATGATTAATTGAATGTTGATCTTATCACAAAGTAAATGTTAACTATCTTTCCTTTAAGAATGTATACACTGGAAATTGAAATAAATTACAATTACAAATGCTTTTTATTAAAGCTTTTTTTTTAAACAAATGACCTCTACAAATCTTTACTTTCCTCCATTTATCTCAAACACCATCTAGAAAGGAATCTACTACAATAATTGGGTAGTTTGTCTTAAAAATGTTATGCAAGGCCAGTTTCTGCTATCAAAATTATAATCAAGAATATTTAAGAACACTTTGTTTATGAGATAGAAAAAATAGTATCAATATCAAACAAAACAAATTAATGCTTATTAGAGTAATAAGTCAAATCTCCATTCACAAGTAAATACTTCAAAGATTTGGTAGATATATGTTTTTGGTATCATTATATACATTGGAGAAAACTATTTTATTAAACTTAGGGGTTCAACATTCCTTCATTCATTTAAAAAATGAAATGGAAAATAAATAGAATTATTTTTAAATGACTGCTTCGGTGCTCATTAGCTATTTAAAAGCAAGCAATTCGTGTTAACTCTCTGAGCCTGTTATCCTGTTTCAAAGTTCTTTACGATCAGTAATGCCCATCTCTGGAGGTCAGGCCGTGCTCCTCATGGCCTGCAGTGGCCAGGTCAGGAATGGTCAGCAATCCATGCACAATAGTCATTTGGAACTTACTTTGAGGAAGTAAGTTCTTCTCGACACTAGCTTAGTTATCTCAAATTTCTTCTGTATGCAGAGTGCACAAATAAACTCTTGATTCACACACGTCTTCTTTCATCAGATTTTCTCAAGATTTAAAGAAAGCTGGTCCTGAGCCACCAGTCATGAGGTTGTCAAAGCCACATTTGTGGATGTGCCATAAGTAATTTTAAATAGGAGCAAATGATAAATGCAATAATATATGTTCTAAAAATCAGGGCCATTTATTTGAAATTAGCACTGTTAAATAAAATCAATATAATTTTTGAAAAATAAATTACAAAAAATGTGTGCACATTTTCCAGCAGCTCTAGGTACCTCTCATTGCATTCTATTTATGTATTTATTTATTTATTATTTTACTAGGGATTGAACCCAGAGGTGCTTAGCCACGGGGACACATGCCCAGTCCTTTTTGTTTGTCTTTCTTTCTTTCTTTTTTTTTTTTTTTAAGAAAGAGTTACAGTGAGAGAAAGAGAGAAACAATTTTATTTAGTTTTTCATGTGACTGTAGTTGCCCCAAGACTTTGTTGTGTACGTGGTGCTGGGGTTCAAACTCCAGCCCGTTTGTTTTTCTTTAGAGACAGGGTCTCCCTAAATTGCTTAGGCTGTTCTGAAACTTGTGAACCTCCTGCCTCAGCCTTCCAGTTGCTGGGATTTCAGGCGTGTGCCCAGCCACATGGCTTACATACTATTTTAATGATAAGAAAAGATCAATGCAAATAGAAAGCAAGCTACTTATTTTCCATGCTGACAATTACTGTTCAATTATTCATAGAGGTAAAATTGAAAAAAGTATAAAAACAAGCAGATATACTCCTGCTATTTTAGAAATTCTTTTTTAATAGAGGGATTTAGCCACACTGTGCTTTGTCCTTGGAACAATTTTTATGTGATAGAGTTTGAAACAAAATTAATTAAGTATAATTGTTATAATGTTATTAAAATTCAGCTCTATATGAGTCATTTTATCACATAAATATGAAACTAGTTTTATTTGTTATTGTAACAGAAAAATATCACAGAATACTGTCCCTTAATCCCTACAAAGGGTGCTTTTCTTAATTTGGAGGTATATTTTCAAGTGTTACGAAGATGAGTCCCCATACATTTTTTATTTGTCTTTTCTACACTATTAAACATAATAATAACCTTTTATTGAGGCTTGCTTCATCAACTACCGCAGCTGACAGCAGTCTGGATGCCAGTGTGTACTGCTAACGCTGGGCACTCCCAGCAGTCCTGTTCCTGCTAATGGGTCTGTAACTCTAATACCACCGAGGAGAAGGCTGGGAAGAGACGTGGGATGCTTAAAATAGCAGCACACCAGATTCTAGGAGGTGATAGCCTCATAATTTATACGTGGAAAAGCTGCAAACAGTCTGGAATGTGTAACCAGATTATGCAAGCAAGGGAAATATTGAAATTCATCTTCACTTGAACAAAAACCAAGAGAGATGCAAACTGCAGCATAGAGAGCTATTAGGTCAGGGCAAAGTCCTTGATGTAGCCAAGATGCGCGTCCCAATTTCAAAACTGTTAATCTTGATGATGAATTTGTCTTTGAGATATGCGTGCACATTCACGCACACACACAGATACACACCTACACACGTGTGTGTATACGTAGGGTCATGAATGCGAATGTTCTCTTCTGGCATTTCAACGCCATTCGCGCTGGAAGGAAAGAAGCATCTCTACAGTCCCTGGTGCATTTGCCCTTTGCTTCATCAGTCTGTGTTGACAAGAATAATTGTGTGCCACCTAATGTTTTTGGAACCAAAATTTGAAGGTCAGGAAAAATAAGTGGGAGATTCAGGGGTTTTGTTGACTTGTTCTTCTCCTGCCTTTGTTCTGGAGTCCTTGAACTTTTCCAATGTGTCAGGAGCTGCTGGCAGCTACCTCTGAGGTCGAGATTGGCTCTGACAGCACATCATCACTGGCAGTGCTCAATGCCAAGTTCAAAAAAGACCACCTGCAAAAGCAGAGGAGCCACGTTCAGTGCACTTCCCTGCAACCGTGGCCACCAGCCTCCGCTGTTCTGCAGGGGTCCTAGGACACCGTTGGAATTATGGACTAAGTGACTTTTTCTTTACATACTCAAAATTTATTCAATAAATCATTGGGGAAAAATTAAGAAAAGTATAACTAAGTTTATGAAATACTCTCTTTAGAGGAATTATTTGCTTTTACCATTCACAATGGAAAGTGCGATCATGCCTTGCAATTCCTTGCTGGCCTGCTAACATGTTAAATCATGAAACACTGTCAAACAAGGAATAAGATTATAATTCTGGTTCTTCTAGATACAAGATGCGTGGCATCACTAAGACCAGGTGGCTTTTCAGGACCTTAGATTCTTAAGTACAGAATGAGGATGGTACAATTGATTTTCAATTTGCTCTTATTAAATTGCATAATAAAGTTGCTAAGAAGTTTGCTATAAACAGTCCAAACAATCAAAATTGTTTGTACATGAAAGGCTGGAGAAACTCATTATCCTTCTTGCTTAATCTGTCCCCCAGCTTGGGGGTTATGTGAAGTTTAAATGAAGAACTGGACTAGAAAGACTTTCAGGGTCTTTCTTTTTTTAAAGAAAGAGGGAGAGAGAGAAAGAGAGAGAGAGAGAGAGAGAGAGAGAGAATCAATTTTATTTTAGCTTTTCATGTGGTCTTCATTGATTCAACATTTCGCTGTGTACGTGGTGCTGGGGTTTGAACCCTCATACTGGCCCATGCCAGACAAGTACAATAACCACCAAGCCACCACTCCAGTACCTTTCAGAGTCTTTTCAACACTACTGTTTTGATTCTAGAATTTTGAAAATGTCTCCATGTCTCTGTAACAGTGCAAAGATGATGAAAATACATTCTCTAATATCGTACATATAGACACAGTTGAAAAATGTTATTTTTCCTAAAACAAATATTGAACTAGACATAAATATCTGAAACATATTAAAATATATAGGATGATTTATCTTCAAAGTGAAAACAAAGTTTACTACAAATTTTAAATACTTTACAAAATTATTTTCTTGGGGCTCTGTTATATAATTATAAGGATAATTTTATTAAGCCAGCCTAGCCAAATATAACCCATACTATCTTTGGTTACTTTAAAGACTTTTAATTATCACTTTATATGTTCTTAAATGTGCAGATACATTAAGAGAAGACAAACTTAATTAAGGTAGCATAAAATACCAGTAACTCATTAACCAAAATACAATAAGTAGGGAAAATAGGTATAATAAAAGCCTAATGATAGAGTGATGTTTATATCATTAACAAAGATCCTTTCAAAGTATGATTTCACTTCCTCATAAGAATACATGAGATATAATCTGAAAATCAGTTTGATTTTTCTATCATTATTGGTTATATTAATGATTAGGTGTGGGTTTTTTCCATTAAAAGAAAAATGAAATAAAAAGTAGATTAAGTGATTTGCATAAATTTCGAAATCATTTAATTTCAGCACCAAGAGATTAGGAATTTTCTTTCTCACCAAGCCAAATAAGCCATTTTCTGTGCATTATTTGTTTTGTACTAAATATCATTCTGTTCAGAAGCAGTGATAACAGCCCTTCCTATAATGGTGTCAGGGCAAGGTGCTATCAAATCCCACCTTCCATCTTCTTTGTTATCTCAAGAGGTGACATGAACCTCTAAGTCATGATGGGAGGTCTACAGTCACAGGACAACTGCCATATTCTACTATTTGCTTTTGGGTTTGTAAACAAGAAGTCCCATTCACAAGTTTAGAAAGTAAACTGAAATGCTGTCTTTTAAAGGACGTGGATAACCAAGCACATCAAAGTTCCTGTTGGATTAAGGGAGACATTTCTCCCTGTATCCGTTGCCTTGTCTTTAATCCCCGAAGCTTAATGTCCTCTTCAGCCAAGGAGATTTCCCTGTGTACTCTTTCCTGGATCATTTATAAAGCCCCCAAATAGCACCCGCCTTTACAATGGTCCCTATACCAACATGCTGTTTGCAAATTACCATAGATGAGAGTCCATTTGCCGTCTTCTCTATAATTTAAATTCACAGTGCTACCTCCCCAAAAACTGCCATCCCATTAAAAGCACCAGATTCCTTTTGTTCATCAGGGGGCTGGGCTTGTTTCTGAACAGGCACATGCTTTAATTGAGAGTGTTCTTCATCTTCGTATTCATAGTTGAAGAACAAGCAACTTGCTAAGAGAATTAAACAATAAAGTGAAACAAAATAAACAATCAATTAGGCTTCCTCAATAGAATTACATTGATAGGCATTTCACTCAGGAAGATTGACTGCAGAACAGGGCTCGTTGACCCATGAGACTACAAATCTGATTCACTTTGGGGATTTGATTACCTCGCTCCAGTCCCTTTTGTCACAGAAGGAGCATGAGTGTGTGCCTTCTGGTTCTTGGAGGCCATCTCTCCCCATATGCACGCTCCTCACTTCACTGAGTGACTCCATCAAGGGGTAGGGGATTGCATGGTGGGGTCCAAGTTATATTAAGTGGAGATCTCTCCTTCCCCTGTGACGGTAAGAAGGCAGTTGTGAAGAAGCTGACTGGGGCAGACCTCTTGGATGGTGATTTTGTGTCTGCCCCTATTAAGCCAGATTCCCCCTCCATGCATTCACTGAGCATCCCCTACATGCAGACCTGAGCTCCTGGGCTGCTCTCCCCTGTCCTATTTCTGGAGCTCGTGGAAATCTCCTGTTTTCTCTGACATCACATCTGTGTTCCTCTCTGTCTGTTTGGTTTTTGATCCATTACCTGTCTTGGTAGTAAATGAATTTGTTCTGAACCTCCCATGGTCTGTCCATGTCCTTGATTTGACCTTGGATATTTGGATGCGGGTCCTCACTTCACAATGGCAGCCCATCTTAGTCCTTGCAATCTTTTGGGATGGGCCTGTCCCATAAATATCAGCCTCTTATGGGTGCGCGGAATGCTTTTTCCTTGGAAAGCAGTGAAGAATCAAACCTATTACCCGAATACTGACCATTTTAGTGTGAGTACTTACAATAGGTCTAGAGAAAATATATAATACATGTTAATTCAGTCAGTAGCATGTATCAAGAGTTGATCACCGGCTGGGCACTGGCCCATTATAGGTGCAAGAATTAGTCATGTTTTGTAGAAGAGAAACATTTCCGTTACACCTTTCTTCATAAAATTTCATAGTTATGCATAATGGTCAAGTTTAAATATGTTAACATTTTTGAAAAACACAGTAGAACACAGAAAATAAGGTTTTGCCATTGCCTGGTACCTGACCTTCACAAGTATGAATTTCATGAGTAAATGCATATTATGTGATTCTGTTTATTTTGCAGTTTTGTTGTTAGTAAGGGAATAGAGAGTGGAAAAGATACTGTCTCTTCACTTGGAATCAGCCACTCACATTTAGAGAAATGGAGGAGGAGCAAAGAAAGATCTGTTCCCCCAGTTGCAAAAGGAGAAAAAAACTACAACATATAGCAATGGTACCAAGGAAATAGCAACTGGGACCCTTCCCATGTTCTTTAACAATGACTGGCACACTTCTAAGAAACATTTAGAAGTATATACAGAAAATTTTATTCCTCTATTTTGGAGACAAGGAAATTGGATAATCCATTATCCTCAATTTAAGAGGCATTTGGGGGAGATTTAGTTAGGTGGGGAGAAGGTCACTGGTCTAAGCAGTTTCTCTGAGAATTTTGAATGTCGTTTAGTAAATATGGAAATCCCTGAAGAATTTGATAAGGGGGCTTGTGAGCAAATTTTAATTAAATATGATCACTGTGAGAGGTTTATGTTATCCCCATTGTGCAGGTGAGAATAATAAGGTTTAAGATTATGTCAAATAACTAAGGCCACACAGACAGGAAGGAGCAAAGCCAGAATTCAACCCTAGGTCTGTCTGACACACACATTCCTTCTTGACCAAATCTGAAACAAAGGACAAACAGAAGGCAAGAGGCAGAAGCGGGGGCTGGGTACAAAGGCATTCGTTTTTAAGAGTAGAAGTAACTAGAATTAGTCCTATTGACATATAGACTAATGGAGTAAACTTTATAATAATAAATAGAGAAGTTAAAAGGTATAATTTGAAATAAGGAAATGTATTTTTATTTCAGTCAGGATGTGAACTAGTTTTGTAGAAACACCTGTCTGACATGACAAAGCAATCCTGTATAAAGACATTTCAAATTATTGAAAAGGAATGAAAAGGAATAATTCAAAGCATCGTGTTGACTGAAGATGTTTACTGTATTAAATTGACTAACATTTATATATGATATCCCCTTTTACAAATAACCAAGTACTATCTACGAATTGTTCTATTTGATTCTCTCAAGTTCTTGAAATAGATTCTGCTGGTATTGATGAGAAATTACAGTCTAGAGAGGGTATGCAACTTGCTCAGTGTTATCCAACAAATGCATGATGAAGCTGGACGTGAATTTATGTTTTTTGATTCCAAATCCTGAGTACCAGGAGGTTCTCAGCACATGATAAATAGTCATTAGGCCTTTTAACTTCCTTGAATCAAATGGAATACACATAAATTACAAACTAAATAGATCTAGTTATCAATCCACAGAAGTGCAACAATGGAGATTTAGATAAGCTCATGGCATGATTTCCAGCTCAGCAAAGATATAAATACTATACTAAGGCAGAGTGGGATGCCCTTGTCATCTTCTTAAGTATAAGCCTGACAGCATCTCTGCTCTTGAGAGGTGACCTTAAATGCGAACACCGGCTACAGATGTGTTCCAATGCCCTAGGAGATCATCTCCAGTCCTTGAGAATGCTGCACAAAGGAACAAGGTTGGCTAGTCTTCACATCTATCCCCACTCAAAACAAAAGTTCTCTGATATGAAATACAGTGGCAATATAACCCTAAAATGCGCAAGGTGTCTTTCCCACAGGATTCCACTTGATGCAGAATTTTAAGATTCCCCTGAGCCTGCAAATCACCGGTACCTAATCTCTTCTGCCATTTATTTTCAATTCATGCTAACTCATAAAACCCTGCAAAGACTTTTCCCGTAGCTTAACTATAATAAGTTCTTTGGAAATGGAAGCATATGTGTGCAGAAGTACACATCACAGAAGGACTGCATTTAGGACAAAGAGCACCACTCCATGAGACAGGATCTTTTCTTGAGAGACTCTGTAATGTCCTGTGCTGGCATGATGGCTGAAAGGTTAATGCATTTAGAAGAACAATAGCAAGACAATCTTTTACTTAGCTATGATTATGAAGAATAATCATCATTTTTATGTACTAGGGGCTTCATTTTCTTTATAATTTTCAAATAAAATAGAGAAAACAAGTGATATTTTGACAACCAAATGGGTGAATTTGAGTGGAGAAAAGTCTTTGCTATCCACTTCATCTTTCACTGAGTGAATTGGGATGGAAGAAGAGAAAGACAACAATTCTAAGTCTTTATAGAGTCTCTAGTTGCTGATTGCAGGGACAGCAAATGTAGGAGGTTTCAAAGGCTCTTTGAATGCCATGTATTGAGCTGAAAGAGAGGCATCTAAGGAAAGGAACACGGACCGTCTTAAGGAGGGAAGAGATGAATCCAAACAGCTTCTATAACTTCTAGTCACCACTACATTCAGGAACTCATTTGCTACATCAAAGATGGTGTTTTAGTTAGTTTTTTCACTGCTGTAACTAAAAGTCCTGTTCAGCATGATTAGAGGAGGAAAAGCTTATTTGGGGACTCATGGTCTAAGAGGTCTCAGTCAATGAACAGTTGGCTCCATTACATGGTTCTCAAGGTGAGGCTGAACATCATGGTAGAGGGAAGTGAATCAAGACATCACAGCAGAAAGCCAGAGAGAGTTCACTCCCCAGAAGCAAAATATAGACCCAAAAGCACACCCTGGATGAACCACCTCCTCCAGCCACACCCTCTCAGCACACAGTGAATTACCACCCAGTTAATACCTTCCAGGATTAATTCAATGATTGGGCAAAGGCTCTCATAACCCGATCATTTCTCCTCTAGATCTTCTTGCATTGTCCCACACATGAAGTTTGGAGGACACCTCACATCCAAACCATAACAGATGCTAACAGATGGCCAACATGAATTATCTTAGAGGAAAATCACAGTAATGTAGCAAGTAAGGAGAAATGGAACAGGAAAGTATTTGCATAATCCCCCAATTCACTGTCCCCCTGCCTGGGAAAAATGTCAAGGCACCTGTTCCTTACTAGAATCCCAGTCTATTGCTTTGTTCAACAAAGAATTGGCTTTGAACTTCCAAGTCTAGCCAGACACCAGACGCATGGTTACACACACATTTTCTTTACTTCTTAAATAGTCCTAAAAATTTGGAATATTATTCCCATTTTATTTTGTAGGAAATTGAGGAAATCATGTAAGGAACACATTTGAAGATTAAGTTAAAATTAAACTAAAATAAGAGAGAATGAAAAGCAGGGATAGATGCCAATTTTGCAGAATATCTGAACAGGTCTCAGTGGCTGGTGGAAGGATCCAGAGAAAGTAGAGACAGCCAGCTAAGCAATAAAAGTTTAAAATCAAACATTCCAGTGCCTCATCTTCAGCTTTTCTAATTTTTAGTGGCTTCCCAGGAATAAGCAAATTAGTTCTATGAGAGGGAGACAGAGTAGCAACTCAGTTTGCTTTCTTTTAAAGTCACCCACTGTAATATAAAGTTGGACGACATATATAAAGAGATATGACACCTTTTCAACATTCTTCTTTGATTTACAAATATCCACATAATATTTTAATGGAATTTTATAGTGTTTTCAGTTTAAAATTTATTTGTGTTCTGAATATATAGGTAGTGGTTTTTTACTCATGATTTTAATTAATATTCTACATTTCCATCATAAGTACTTAATGCAGTATCCCTTTTCATTGCTGTAATTTAGTCAGTTCTTTACAAGTGAAATGCAAGGTGTTTTCAATACTTAAATATTTTAAACAGTATATGTGGTCACTAATTGTAAAATACAAATTTACTATATGTACAATTTCCTCACAGCAAATTCTTAAAAAATTTAACTTCGATTCAAGTATCTCTCCAGGGCCACAAAAATAAATTGAGTAGATCTAAATGCAAAGACTTTAAAAAAAACTTTTGATATATTTTTTGAAGATTCCCTGTGTATCGAACCAATTAAAAACCCAGTATTGTGTGAGAGGACGTATTTACCCTGGTCTGTTACATAATGCATAATGCATTTCAGTTCTACACTTGATAGGTAAAATAGAATTAGATTAAGACTCTAAGCTACCTTTCTTGCTTATTTGCCTACACGTTCTCCTTGGAACAATGGACATTCACTTCCTAATCCTCAGCATCAGCTAGAGAAACTACATGTTTTACTATTGATGTATTTAATTTCTTCATGTTAGTTAATGTTTACATAATAAATGTTGATTTCAGGCTGTAACTTCCAACTATTTGCCAATAAGTATAGGTTTTAGGGTGGAGGAAACTCAGTGTCAGGGAGTCGGATTCATGGCTGATCCCTGTGCTCCTTCTCCTGTCTCATTAATGCCAGAAACCGGTGTCCACCCATGTTTCATTTCAGAGGTTGTCCATTTCTGCTCTTTGCGTTGGAAAGCTCAGTTCAGGTGGATTTTATTAGCGTGTGTTCTTTTCCTTTTCTGCATTGCTGCAGTATAATTGGCCTAGTACTGACTGTTCAATAATTTATAATTTTCCCCTGGGGCAAAATGTCATCCTTCTCATGTTCCCCTCAAATGTGAGCACAGCACATGGCTGGCCTGTATGTGAAATTCCTTTCCTAGGTCACTCATGGATCTGAGTGGTCCTGTAAACAGGTCCAGGATCTTAACTGCAGGGTGGGTTGAGATTTAGGGCAGAAGCACTTCCTGGAAGCCAGGGTGTGGCCAGAGTAGAAAGAGGCTGAAAATTAGTGACCGGAAGAACTCAGGGACACAGTGCAAAGAGTGCTAAGTGTAAATCTCCAAGAACAAGAGTTCCCCGTGCCCTGGACACAAACTACAATGGGAAACTCCAGAGGAAAAAGAACACTGGGAGGAGGAGATGACCACAGAGGTAAGAAGCAAGGCTGGTGACTGTCACTTGCTATTTCCCTCCCACCCTCACCTGCTGAGGAAGGCTCAAGGTGATCATGCAGAAGAGATAAAGTCAGAGCCCAGGCTAGGAGATGCCGGAGATCCCAAGCCCTCTGGAGAAGCAGGAAGAACATTGCAAACCTGTCATGGACTGGGAGAAGGTGGTACTAGGTAAGGAAAGCCAACTCTTGAGTTGTGTACATGGCACAGGGAAAGACTGTTCTAACTCTGCTTTGCAGCTACGGAAGATGCCGGTGTACTTTGGCATGGGCATACCATACACACATGACATGTGCTCATGCATGCATTTCTAATTGTATATCTAAGGTAAGCTTTGTGCCAGGAATATCTAATGAGACCTGAAATGTTAGTGAATGAAGGAATTACAAGGATATTTTATTTCTGGGTAGTAGGTGTTCTCATTTGCAACAGAAATTACATTAGAATGCATATAAAATTATTACCTGGGCCATTTACAGCTGTGCTAGCATGCACCAATGTTTAACATGGGTTTAACTGTGTCAGAGGCCCAAGGGTGCAAGGTGTTCAGTGCACCTAGCAAGGTGTGTGTGGTGGCCCACAAAGTCGGTGTCTCTGTGAATCCATAGAGAATTCATAAAAATATGTGGAAGTCTCAAACATGCTGGCAAAACCATCTTCACAGCCAAAGGTGTGTGTGCGTGTGTGTGTGCGCGCATGCGCACGCGTGTGTGCTTAACTGTGTGCTCTATCAGAGACTGCACAATGCCTGGTCTTACCCAGAGAACTTTGGGAGGAGGTTGGGCTATTGGCACAGGTGACAGACTGGACCCATACCCCAGGTCACTGCAGGAAGAGGCTCATAGCTGGTCCCTGGGTGCCTTGAGAGGAAGAGTGAGGATGAGCTGATTTCCCTGGACTCTGACCTCCCCTCTCCAAGGGTTCACAGGCTTGCTGTAGTCTCTGCACGGACAGTCACTTGCTTGGGAATCGTTAGGAGTTTGTTTCAATTTCCTTTCAGCTAGTCATAGACCATGCTTCTCCACTGTTTTCATTATTTACATAGGACTGATAGCTCCTTTAGAAATCTTTTCTTTCTGTGATCAACAATATGTCTTTGGGGGCTGGAGCAGTTTCTCAGTGGCACTTGCCTGGCATGCACGAGGACCTGGATTTGAACCCCAGCACCATGTACACAATGAAATATCAGAGCAACGAAAGTCATGTGAAAAACTAAACAAAATTGATTCTCTCTTTCTCTCTCATACACTGTCCCTCTCTCTTTAAAAACTAAACAAAACAATCTACCTTTGCCCTGCCTTGTGTCATCTCTTAGTCAAAGTCACAAAGTGTACATCACAAAGATGCACACTCTCGGCAGGTGGGAATGTGTCAAGAGTCATTTTAATGGAAAAAAGGTCATGGCTGCAAATCAGGTCTATGCACTATATCACAACTCTTTCCTTTGAGTGAGCAGAAAGGATACAATATTTAAATAAGAATTTGGTAAAATTTTCCATTCTTATTCAAAATATCATATAATTATATAATTTCATTTTAATTTAATTATATAATTTCATTTTTATGTAATGTGTTTTGGTACATTCAAAGCATTTTACAGAAATATAAAAGATTTATCAAACAATCATTCAGGTAGTAAAAATATTAGCAATGGCATAAGAAATGCTTTTTACATATTTTACGCTTTCTATTGACTGATTTGATTAAAACAAATCCATGGAAAAATGCACTTTGTTCTTCAGAGGTATCATTAACACAGCAAATACTATAAAAGGGTTATACATATAGTCCTCTCCTTTTTCTCTGACCCACTAGTTAGGAGGTAGTCATGGAATTGCACTAGAATGGGAGCGTGTGCAAACACAATCATCACCGCTGCATGGGCAACAGCCGGCTGCAAAAGAGGATCTGCAGTCTCGGGATTTGCTGTTCCAAGCACAGTTAGTGGAGCTCCCGTTTCACCACTAGCGGAAGCTCCTTAGGTACCTGACTGACCATCCAGGCCCTGAGCCAACCGGTTCAAAGTCTATATTTCCATGAATTTTCCAGGCAAGAAGGAGTCCTGGTGATGGAGAGGAGGATGCAAAGAAAGTCAGGGTAGGTGAGCCCAGCAAGAATACTGCTGTGGCACATGTGCACACTAGTTCTAACTCTTTTGTTGAAGTCCTGCATGTGGCCATTTCCCCATACCTCACACATTGCTGAAGAATTTTGTAGTGGAGGCACCTGAGGCTTCATGTGGGAGGGGCACTGGAGCAGGAGAGGGAGAGCCTGTGTGCTCAGGACGTCAGGACTGAGATGAGCCAACAGCCACGGGAGAAGAGGTTAGCAGGGGCATCGGGCAGAGGCAAAGCCATGCACAGGTGTAGGCAAGGGGAGGCCAAGCAAGTCTTGGGGACGGCCACTAGAACTTATCATTGCTTAAAGCCTAGGGATCTGAGAATTCAAAAAAATATATATTTCACATGAATAAATGCATCAGCTTTCAATAGTTAAAATAGCTCTTAGAACATGAGAAGGAAAGAGAAAGGAAATCAGTTTTCCGAAAGGTCATACTGTGTGTCAGGGATTTTAATGTTAGATTTTGTGGCATTTTATTGGAGAGAAATACTAAAAGGAAGATAAGATTTCTGCTTCTAATCAATATGAAATGGCATGGGCCAAGTTCATCCTATCACCAGAAAGAGCAATGACTCAAAACTCAGCAAAATACACAAAATATCTCTCTTCAGGAAAGCAGACATCAGACAGAAGGACAGTGGTCCTCGATCCAGGAGAACAAATGACTTAAACATTAGGATTAACACATCTGCCTGCCTAGAGAGAGTTTCCTGGTGATGGAATTTAAATTGAGAACCCAGTGACCAAGGTGGAGCATAGAGTTGTCAGGGATGCAAGAAAGAACTGGAGAAGAGAGAACTGCAAAAGATAAAATTCTGACGATCTGAAGAAAGTTCCCCTTGAATATTCAGCTGAGTTCTGATTTCTGAAAATGTTGGCAGAACATAGCCAAGGTTGCATAAACGCCAGAGGAGAATGGATTAGAAGGAACAGGCTCTGGAACTTGCCCCTGGGGGAGAACAGTGTCTGCTCCCAGCAGCCTGCAGGGAAACGTTGTGATTTAATTACAGCGTTTAGAAAATATTTACAATGGTTCCTCTAGGTAGAGGGGCACATTGACCCTGTACTGAAAACTGCTGATGTCTTTCCTAATAACACTCAAAACCAAGATTGGAAAGGATCAAACTGATTCTAAGGAAATCAAGTACGTTGCAAAACAACTCTCAAGAATATTTATGAGGATACTAACATGTTTACATCCAAAATATTTCATATTAAATAAAAAAATTTAAGGTATGCAAATAAATAAGAAAATAAGTCCAATAATGAGATGCAAAGCCAATTAATACAAACAACCTGGAAATGACACTGATAGCAGAGTTAGTTAGAATAGATTATTGAACAGTTATTACAATCAAATTCCATTTGTCAAATAAGCTAAAGGAGACAACTTAGGAGATTGAGACAAAAGGATTGGAATTTCAAGGTCAGCTACAGAAAAGTAGCACAATTATTCTGGAAAGAAAAAAAAATTACTGGAAATCTACTTCATGGGTAAAAGCACCCTTGTGTTTAATCTCCAGCATCATAAGAAAGGAAGGAGAAGGAAGACAAGGAGAAGTCTAGAGAGAAATTGACTATGTTAAGAAATAAGAGAGATGCAAAAAAATATCCAAGATAGGAAATCTACAGTACAGAAATAAAAAGTACAATGGACTAGACTCATAGCAGATAACATTTTGAATCATAAAAACAAGAAATTTGAAGGCATAATAACAGAAATCACCAAAAATTAAACACAAAGACTAAAAAAGTATGGACAGAGGAAAAGGGAGCTATCTGTGTAGTACATATATATATATATATAATTGAAGTCCTCCAAACCATGGTTGTAGACAGAAAACAATATTTAAGGAACTAACAATCAAAAAATTTTAAATTTGGTAACAACTGAAAACCTATAAGAATCTCAGTAAATAACAAGGGGTGAAAAATCCATGCAAATTGCACCAAAGGAGAACATCCAGAATTGTTTCAAGTCTGTGATCTAGAGAACATCTTTAAAGCAGCCAGTTCTGGCAGAAAGAGGAGGCAAAGGTGAAGAGGCAGGTAAGGAAGGAGTCTTCTGTGGATCCTGCTGGAATACCATATGTTTGGACTGTGCTGCTCCCACCTCTGCTCTGCTAAGCCTGCTTCAGGACTGACTGCAAAATGTAGGAAGCCTGGAAGCACTCCAGGGACCTCTGTCCTTCCTTGCTGAAACACTCAGAAGTCTCCAATACCTGTGTTATTATGCATAGCACTTTTACATACTTGATATAGTGCGTATATCTTGCATTAGCTACACAGCAATCCTTTGTACTATATTAATAGTTCAGTTTTATAGTTGAGGAAACCGACAATCAGATAAGTTAAATAACAAATGAGAATCATAGATGTATTAGGAAGCAGTTTCAGTACATTAAACCAAGAGGCCTAAAATCAGATTGTAAAGCAATGCACAATATAAAATATGGCTCTTCATCAATTTTTGGTCTTCAAATAAGAATTCAAGAAATTATCACAATAATGATTGATCATGCAATATGGCTGTCTTTTGATCCTACGTATGGATTTTTCCCCTGCAGTTTCTTTCATTTTTTCCCCATTTAGTTGTCAGACTCAAACTCATCAGTTGACGGAAAGTATAATTTACATTTATAACTGAGTTTGATTGCAAAGACTCCATCAAAATGAGCTATTCTTAGCAGAGGTACATTTTCTGCTTCTAGTCAAGATAGAAAGAAAAACAGACGAAATATAGATTTCAAGCTGATGTATAAATTCAATGCACACCAACTCAAACTCCCAGCAGGTCTTTGATATAAACTTGCAAGTTTAATGTAAAATTTATACAGAGATAAAAAGGGTATAGAGTGGCTAAAACAGCTTTGAATTAAGGGGTGACCCTGAACCACTCATACTACCTGGTTTTATAGTGTCATATGAAGTGAGAGTAATCTAGACAGTATGATCTTCACAGAATGATATGATGGCATAGAATGGGGTGTTCAGATGTACACTTGAAAGTGTACGGACAACTGGTTTTCAGCAAAGGTACAAAGGCAGTTGCAGAAAAGGTAGACCCAGAATTACATGGTATTTGGATGAAAAATTGGAGATCTACTGGCAAAACCAAACAAACAAAAAGCATAAATTCACACACACCTCATACCTCCTATGCAAGTAAACTCAGAATGGATTAGGAGTGGAAATGTGAAGACCTAAAACTATAAATCTTCTAGAAGAAAACATGAGAAAAGTCCTGTGACCTTGGATCAGACAACCATTCCCTAGGAAGGACACTAAGTCTAATCCATAAAGTAACCAGGTGGTAGAACATTGACAAAAATAAAAACTATTTAAAGTTCTAATGTCAATATGAAGATGTAGTGAAAAACCATGGACTAGGAAAATGTATCTGTCAATCAAATAATAGATAAGGGTTTATGTCCATCACATACTTTCTAATATTACCAGTGAATACTCTTTGCATATATTAAAATATCACTTTGAATTCCATTAATGCATACAATTAATGGATGTCAAGGAAAACTTTTTAAAAATTTTAACATTTTTAAAAAGAACATGTGAAATGTTGGAATTTTGCCAAAAGCTTAAACTATCGTATGATCAAATATTTCTATCTCTACATATATGCTTTAGAGAAATAAACAATACAAACACATACATACTTAAAATATGTACACACTTGGGTTGGGAATGTAACTCAGTGGCAGAACAATCTTCGTATGTGTAAGGTTGTTCATTTGATCCCTAGTATGGAAACAAAATGGAATAGACAAAGATCCTCTCCATAAACTTCCTCCTAGCGATTTTATTTGAAATAGCCAGAGACTGGAAGCAACCAAAATGGCATCATCAGATGAACAAATTCACAAAACTATGATACAGCACTCAGCAAAGAGAAGAATAAACTATTGATACCTAATGAATTATGCATGAATTACAAAATAATTATTTGGAATGAAATATTCAGGACCTCCGCTCCCCCTCAATGAAGAGTTCCCTTGGCGTGACTTCATTCATAGAAATTTGTAGTGTTTTCAAGCGAGTCTCCAGGGACAGGAACAGATCAGTTTCACCTGGAGACAGAGGAGGGAGCCTCAGGAAAGACAGGAGGGAGGAAATAGGCGTTTTGGGGGACAAAGTATCTGTTCATTATCTTAATTAAGGCGGTGAATAAATGAATTTACACGTATAAGTGCATAAGCACATTTCAAATTAGACACCTTAAGTCTGCACTGCTTATCATGAGCCAATTATGCTGCAGTCTGTTAAAACAAAGGGAAACCTAATATTCTACCTCCTTTGGCCACGCAATTGCCATTCTCCTTCTAGAGTGACAGTCGGCTTCTTCTAGAGTGGTGTCCCTTGCCCTGGGTGGAGAGCTTCTTCACCCTGTGTGTTCATGACCTTTGTGTACACCAAGACACACTGAATCACCTGTAGGTGTTTGCTCACATTTGTTTCTGACCATCAGATTGCAATCCACAAGTCCACAGAGGCAACTCTGCACCTGTCTTACCTGAGCACCTGGGAATCACCTGAGAGGGAAGTATGAGCAGTGGCCCTGGCTTCAGGGTGCAGTTGCAGGACAGATGAATACCGGCCTCAGAGATGCTCCCAACCCCGCGGCGCTGGTGATGCAGCCTGGGACTAAGCAATGTTTGACTTCACTACCCCAGGAGGAAAGAGCAAGGCAAGTTCTCCTGCAAATATTTATTCCAAGTGCAAATACCAGGACCAGAGGAGCTGTCCGGAGTGGGGAACTTAACTAAGGAACCAGGAGGCGATTAGATAGGAAATATTCCTGAAAGACAAGCTTCTGAGGTCAAGGGCGGGCAACTTCAGGTTATATATTTTAAGCTACTATGAAAAAATTAAAAAGCATACTTATTGCAGCTGATGTCCTTATGGTAAACACACAATCTAAATGATCTAAAAGCCTCTGCATCTGAAAATGATATTTTTTTCCAAAATTATATACATTTCTATATCAATGTAAATGATTTTGGGCTAGCATTGAGTTTGTGTAAAAAATATAAATACACAATTCTAGCCTTGGTTTAAATTTCTGATTATTTTTATCACACTCATCACAATCCGTATTTTAGGTATAATTACATTGTATCCCTGTAGAGCTAATCTGACACCAATTTTATGCAACTGGATGCCACCAGCATATTTGAAGCCCTGTCAACACCTGGTAGTCTGGACCACGCAAGGTGAGTGTTGGAGCTACTAAAATCCTGTATGTGTTGAACTATGTACTACTACAAATAAAGGGCGTGTGCTGGTATATTTTTGAAATTAGAAGTCAACGCTGTATTGTGAAGATAACTTGTTGTTGGTATACATCTTCTCTTCTTGTTCTGCTTGAACAAATATTTTCTAGTGGGGCCAATTTAACATTTTAAGCCCCAAATTGACTTTTCTTCCCCGTTTCCTGTGTATCTTACAAGCCATCATCTCAGGATAAGAACAGGAGCTGGGACCAGTCTGGGCACCATATCACTGGGAACACTGGAATGCTACCAACACCTTGGCTAGAGCAGCCCGGCTTGTTCTAGAAAGCTAACAGCTGCAGGCAGGGAAGCCAGATGGGCTCCACTGACATTAAATTCACTTTGCCTTTTTATGTTGTTTTCCTTACTTCCAATGAGTACAGGTGACCAAATCCAGTTACATTGGAACCCATGGTCTCTGGTCTGGGTCCGGGTAACAGTTCTGATAAAACTGAAAAAGTCCTGGGTTCTTGGTCCTAGCTGGAACTTCTCAGATATAGAACATGTAGTTCTAACATTCTCAGATGTTGAATTTAGTGATTTTTCACTTTGTTTTCCTCAGGATGGCCTCACTTTGTAGGGTGAGCGGCCTTCATTGTGTCAGAGTCCCCATCATCAGGAGAAAATCATTTTTTACCTTTGCTACCACTGAATTACTGAAAAAGCTCACCATCACCCCATCCATTTTCCAGGCTGGAACTATTCCTCAGTGTTCTCTTCCTCTTTATACTCCTTTGGGAATTTCATTAAATGCCTCTCAGTGTTTCAAAGTCTCATAGGGAGGGCAATTCTTTGTTCATACAGGGTCCTGGCCTGCAGGAAGCAGCACACAAGCTAATTTCAGCAGGAGGGGCCTTATTCAGTAATGCTAGAAATCTCATAGGAATTCAAAGGATTATGGAAACACATTGGCATGTGTGCAGACTTGCAGCAAGACTCCAGGTCTTCATCACAGAACCAGCCTGCAGGGAGAACGGTGTGTCTCATGATCCCCAGACAGTCACAACCAGCTGACATCTGCTTCCACATGATGGCTAACCCACACTCTGTTTCTTTAAGTTGCTTATTTATGCACCCATCCCAGTGGGAATGTCAGAGGGCGTCTGCTAGAATAATACTGATAGTCTCTTTCTGGATCTAGAATTTATGTTCAATTCATTAAAATCCATCAAAGTTTGTGTATGTGTATGTGTGTGTGTGTGGTGTGTTTTAGTAAACAGTAATGGCTAAAGCTTTGGGAGATTATAAATGAGAATACATCCACCATATACCTGATATATTAACATCACAATCACATTCATCAGTTTGCCTCTTAACTATTTCTGCTGATATTATTTTAGTCCTATGCCTCATTATTTTGACAGATAATGGACATGGAAATAAAATTTTAGGAACATGATACCATTAATTATTGCTCAACCCTTCCTCTCTTTAAGTGGATATCATATTGGGTGTACATAGTAAAGAATTATCCCTCCTGATTAACCTGGTACATGCAATGAAAATAATCATTTTGTTCAATAAGGCTTTGATCTTGAAGTTCCTAAATATTCTCTAATAAGTCCCATTAAAATCATCCTTTGCTATCAAGGTCTTCTTTCAAGTTGTTTAATTAATTCACTGGCTATTTTATTCCTGTTTGCTCCTATATTAAAAAAGGAAATAAACAGGGCAACACTTAGAAAAGTTTTATTCTTGCCTGCATCTCCTTTAAGAAAATCGTCTAAACTTAATTTCAGAAACATACGATCTTTCCCTAAAACACATAGTAGCCTGAACTATATTCCCACAGGTCAACCACAAGTATCAACCCTTCAGACCCACACACTTGGTCACTAAGCATCTTAAAAATTGAAAAACATTGTAATTAAAGTAGGATAGTCGATTGGAAAGATCTGCACACAGCACATGGCAGTGAGACATTGGGTGCATCCTTAGGTGTCCTTACCTAGACAGTTCATGATAAGGTCACCATGCAGCTTAAATTTCTTACAATTGGAAGCATCACCACTACTTTTGATATCAATAATAGCTATCTGAGCTGATAGAAGATTTAGTTCTAAAACATGTTCTAAATAACATGAAACATGCTCTAAATAACATAAAACATGTTCTAAATAACATGAAACATGTTCTAAAATAACATAAAACATGTTCTAAATAACATGAAACATGTTCTAAAATAACATAAAACTGTTGACCATAAGAACGAACATCTTCCATTGACCACTTGATATATAGTAAACAGTTGTATTTATTTTATCAATAAGAGAAACAAGTCTTTAAAAGGTTAACTACTATTATGAATTTATGATAATTTGTTCATGAAACGCTAAATGGGTAGCTTCTTTTTATGCTCTACTGATTATTTTAGTCATTGAGGATTCCTTGCCTCACCCCCACCCCCCACAAAAAAAAACATGTTCTTCACATCAGGAGATTTATGTTTAGTGGGAAGAGACAAATTTTTAAATAATGAACTACATATTTTGTCAAAGATGTTGAGGGCTATGAAGGAAAATATAACAGGATAAAGGAAAGAGCTAGCATCAGAGAGTGGTGGGGGTGGGTAGGGGATTAGAGCAGAGAGGAAGCCCTAAGCTGAAGGCAAATGAGAAAGAATTGGACCTGGAAGGAGCAGGGAGCACCAGTGCATTGGGGTGATGGGGGCAGCCCTGTGTGCTGGAGCAAGACCTGAGGAGACCTAATGTATGTAGGAAAACTGATGCAGGCAACCAGAAAGGGACTTATGGAGAGCAGTGTAGGGACCTACTCTGAGCAAAATGGTGGCCAGCGTGAAGCAGTGCCTCAGACATGGCTTTGAAGCCTGCAATGTATTTGGGAGGAGATCCTGGGAAACGCCAATCAGAAGTGAAAAGTTAGAAAGATGGGAGAAAATATGGAGGGAATTCATAGCAGATAACAGTTCAGAGCAAATGGAATTATATCCAGTTGGGAATTCTGGTAAATCACATCTTACAGTCCTACCTGAGGTCTGGGAATGTAGGAATAATCAACCTCCATTTTCTCTGTCAAAGATTGAGCTCCCAGGATGCTGAGTCTTTCAGTATTTCTGTCTGGATTGCATCATTGAACAGTGTTGTTCCTAAAGCCATAAAAATTCCCCAGGGACAAAGGGAGCTAGAGATGTTTACAGCAGAAGCAGTCCTGGAATGAGGAGTGCCTGGGTAGGGCTCAAGTCAGAAAGGAAAACTAATGACATCCTGGCTTAGTCATCAGGAAAGCTATGAAGCAGGGGCAGCACAGCTGATTTATTCTCTAGAGATCATTTTGGCAAATGAGTTGAAAATTGCTGGGGTGTGTAGGAACTCAGTGACAAGACAGTGGACAGGGAGTTAGTGAGGTTACAGTTGTACCCATCCTGGCGAGAGGAGCCTGTGCTTGAACTAAAGTTTTGACATAGATGGAGGTGAGAAGGAGAAGCGTATGGAGGTGAGAAGGAGAAGCGTTTGGATGTGAGAGTAGAGCTGATAGGATTTGCTGATGGACAAATTGTAAAGTGGAGTTAAAAGAACCACTGACCTTATGTCTAAGGGTTTAACTCAGGGAAATGGAGAAATGGAGCTGCAATTTGCTGAAATGAGGCAGAGTAAGGATGAGGATACTTTTGGGAGGAAAATGGGCAAACAAGAACCTCAAGCTTCCAGATATCCCTACAAAGCAGATGTTACCATTCTCATCTTGCACATGAGGAAATACATCATCCCTTATGATGCCCAGACACCAAGAATCAGCAGGGGACCCTGGACACCACTGATGCCCTGAAAAGGCTGCCATGTTTGTTTACAGGGTGTTGAAGAGTAAAACCAATAATGCATGTTGCATGCCTAGACCACAGTTCGTACTCAATCATGCTCATTTTATGTTAAGAATTTTAGCAGTATTTTATATACACATCTATATTTAGAACTTTTTTTTTTGGTACTGGAAATCAAACCCAGGGGTGCTTTACCATTGAGCTAAATCCTCAGTGCATTTTAGTTTTTATTTTCAGATAAGATCTCTCTAAGTTGCTGAGACTGGTTTCAAACTTGTGATTCCCCCTTTCTCAGCCTCCCAAATCTCTGGAATTACGATCATGTACTGGCTAAACTTGTGTTTATTCTTAATCACAATGATTAATAATCATCAAGATTTTCAAAATAAAATAGCATTCAATAAATTGATCGAAATTGACATCCACTGAGAAAGATTATCAGTAAGTCAAAGTAATTAATATTTTACATGTATGTGATAGAATTAAAACTTTAAATGAAGGCATACTCTTTAACTAAAAGTAAATTAATTTTAGGAAAGCTATTCAGGCAAAATATAAATTAGTCACATTAGAATAAAGAAGCCATAAATAAGGAATTATTGGACCCTTGCCAAGAAAATAAGATTACTGAGTGCTGTCATTGGTTGCCTCAAAGTCTTAATAGTTCCAAATATATTTAATTCTAAATTATTCAATAACAGATTAGTCAACATTCAGATTGCTCATCTGCTGTGTTCTCCTTTCTGTTTCTCTTGATTTTTAAGCACTATCTCTATGTTTACCACCTAAGACCTTTATTAGCTGAGGGCAAAAGAAAACAATGCTACAGAATTCCAGCTAATTAAAATTATTTTATTAAAGTGTGTGTAGAATAAAAGTTGACACTTATGACTGCAATAAGAATTTTGAAGTCCACTTTGTAAACTGTGAAAAACATAGCCTGTTATTCTTTAAAATTATGAATTGAAATATAACTCAATGTCTTTGCAATCCAGATACCTATGATGAAAATGAATTATTAGTTAAGTCACACTTCACTAAGTAGTCTCAAAATAATTATTACAAATCTCTTTCCAGAAAGCTGATAGATCTCCATTTCTGCAGGGTCACCTTTTGGATAGCTGCTGTGTTCTCTTGTTGGTGACATTCTCCTTTGCTCTTGTTTCTGGTGGCCTTGCAATGGTGTCTGCTATTGGAGGCAGCAGTTGCCTGTTCCAGTGTCTTAACAGAAAACATGTACAAAGATGCCTACCTGCAGTAGCATCCAGGAACTGACTGGGTAAGGGGTCCCTTCTCTGGTTCCCAGAAGGCTACAGCAGCATAGTGTGTACAGTTACACCAGCATAAGCCAATGCCTGCAGACTGTGAAGGTCTACAGTGGCTCAGGTGTCTACTGTGGTCATAGCAGCTGGGGCTACTGGAATGTTCAGTCATGGAAGCTGGTGTGTCACTCTGGTTCTCTTCTTCTCCCACAAGGTCTAGCGTGCTGGCAGGCATGCAGTGGAAGGAGTCATGGGACCCAGGCACAGTTGTGATTCAGTGGTAGTGTTGCCAGTGTTTAATGCAATTCAAGAGAACACAGAGAGTTCACTCAGTTCTATACCTCTGGTGAGTTTAGGTGCCCACATTCTCAACAAAATACAAGCAGACATGATTCAAGAGAAAACAAATAGAAAGAGTCATACACCACTGTTAAGTGGGATTTATTCTTGGAATGCAAGGAGCGTTCACGTATGCAAATCAATAAGCTAGACACATAACATCAAAAGTGATGGCTAAAAGCCATATTATCATCTCAATAGATTCAGAGAAAGCATCTAAGAAAATTCAATGTTCTTTTAAGATTAAAATTGATCAATAAACTAGGTACAACAGAAATTTAACATAATAAAATCTACATATGTCAAGCTCACAGCCAAAATACTCAATGAAAAAAAAAGGTTTTTCTCTGAGATCAGGAACAATTAAGGTGCCCATTCTTCTCCACTTCTTTTCAATATACTTTCTAAAGCCCTGGTTATAGCAATTAGGAAAGAAAAATAGATAAAACAGCTTTTAAGTTGTGAAGGAAGATGTAAAACTATCTCCGTTTGCAGATATGATCTTATATATAGATAGCCCTAAATTACAACAAAAAATGAGAATTAATAATATAACTTGGTAAAATTACAAGATACAAAGTCAGCAGATAAAAGTCATTTACATTTTTATTTATGAGCAATACAAATAAAAAGGAAAAAATAAAACAATACCATTTATGATATCACCAAAGATGTAATAGTTAGAAAAAAAATCCAAAGAAGTAAAAGATCTATACAGTGAAAACAATAAAACATTGATGAAAGAAATTTAAACAAACATACATAAATAGATATTCTGTGTTCATGGATGGGAAAAACCAATATTGTTGAAATGTTAATACTGCTCATAGCAATTGACAGACTCAGTGCTGTTTGCTTCAAAATTCCTATGTCATTTTTCTCACAGATATAGAAAAATAAATTATATAGTACATAGCACACACAAAGACCCATAATAGTCAAACTAATTTGGAAAAAAAGATGGAGGCATCACATTTTTATTTCAAACTATATTACAAAGTTACAATGATTAAAACAGAATTGTACTGACATAGAAACAGATATATAGACCAATAGAAGAGAATTGAGAGTCATAAATAAACCTACAGATATACAACTAATTACTATTTGACAAGAGTATCAAGAGTACACAATGGTGAAAGGTTCATCTTTTCAATAAGTGGTATTGGAAAAACTGCAATTTACAATGAAAAGAATGAAATTAGACCCTAATTCTTATCTAGATGTAAACCTAGAAAAAAGCATCAAAAACCTGATTAGTAATCCAATCAAAGAATTCATAGAAGAATTAAGAAAAGAAATAAGAAAGCAATTCCAGGACCTGGGAGATCACTTTGACGAAGAGCTAGACATCCTGAAAACAGATGTAGCAGACCTCCTAGAATTGAAAAACACAGTCAACCATATTAAAAGTTCATTGGAAGATACTAATATCATATTTAACTCAAGAGAAAATAGAACCTCAGCTCTAGAAAAACGAACATCAGACAATGAAGACATGCCGAGCAAAGTTGAGTTCAAAGAGGCTAGACACAAAAAAAAAAACCTTATTGAGCATGATCAAACTTCCAAGTAGTTTTTGATGAGATGAGAATAAATAACATGAGAGTAATTAGATTTGAAGAAAACACTGAGCAACAAACAAGGGGCATTAAGAATTTTCTCAATTGGATTGCCAAAGAAAATACCCCCATATCAGCATTGATCCAGAAATTTAAATTCAAGATGCCTATAGGACACAAAACAGACCTAACCAAATGAGAAACTCACAGAGACAACATCATATATAAAATGAATAACAGAGAAATCAAGGAGAGAATTCTAAAAGCAGCAAGGGAAAAACACCAAATCACATTCACAGGCAGACTAATAAGGATTACTGTGGATTTTTCAGGTCAGATAATAAAAGCCAGGGGAGCATGGAACGATATTTTCCAAATATTTAAAGAGAACAATTTTCAGCCAAAGATACTATACCCTGCAGAACAGTTTAATAAGTGATGGGGAAATTAAACATGTCAGTGATAAAGTTAAGTTAACAAGGTACACTCATACAAAGTCTGCTTTACAGAGAATACTCAGACATACTGTCTACAGAGGAATAAGCATACAACTTCCAAAACCTATAAACAGAGGAAAGTCAATAATAACAACTTACTAAAAGATACAAAGATGGCACAAAACACATAAATAGTCACAATGCCAGGGAACCAGAATAGCATATGTATTCTAACACTGAACATGAATGGACTCAATGCCCCAATCAAAAGATACAGATTAGCTTACTGGATCAAAAAACAAAATCCAACAATATGCTGCCTACAGGAGACACACCTCACAACCAAAACCAGACAGAAAATGAAGGTGAAAGATTGGCAACACATCTACCATGCTTGTGGTCCAAGAAAGCTATCCGGTGTTGCGATCCTTATATGCGACAAAATTAATTTTGACCAAAAATTTGTCAGAAAGCACAAAAAAGGTCACTATGTCATAGTAAAAGGAACAATACATCAAGAAGAAACAAAAAAAGTTAACATTTATGCTCCCAATTACAACACTCCCAAATATATGGAAAAAGTACTCAAGGACATTAAACCTCTTATAGATCTCAATACAATAATACTGGGGGACTTTAATACACCATTATCAACAATAGACAGATCATCAAAGCAAAAAATCAAGAAAGATATCTGTAACCTAAACAACTATGTAAATCAACTGGTCTTAATAGACATTTATAAACTATTCCATCCCAAATCAACTGAGCTTACCTTTTTCTCAGCAGCTCATAGATCCTTTGCTAAAATAGACCACATCCTGGTCCAGAGAACTAATCTTAACAAATATAGAAAAGTTGATAAAATTCCATGTATCCTGTCAGACCACAGTGGTATGATCTTAGCAATTAACAACAAGAAAAACAACAGAAAATACGAAAATACTTAGAAAATGAATGATACCTTCTTAAATGAAGAATGGATAAAAGATGTAATGAGAATAGAAATCAAGAAATTCTTAGAAATGAATGAGAATGATGAAACAACAGATTAAAATCTCTGGGATAATATGAAGGCATACCTAAGAGGTAAATTTATAGCATTGAGTGACTTCATAATAAATCAGGAAGGAGCCCAAATAAATAGACTTACGCTCCAACTCAAATCTCTACAACAAGAGGAAAAATCCAAACCCAAACCTAATAGAAGAAAGGACATAACTAAGATCAGAGCTGAAATTAATTAAATTGAAAACCACAAAAAGAAAAAAAAGAAAGTATCAACAAAATACATTTGGTTCTTTAACAAAGTAATTAAGATTGACGGACCCCTTGACAACTTCACCAAAGGGAAGATGAATTGAAGCAAATCAACAAAGTCATACATGAAAATGGAGATATCACCACTGACTAAACCAAAATCCAGAGGATTATTAGAACTTATTTTGAAAAGATATACTCTTCCAAGTTTGATAACCTGGAAGAAATGGTCAAATATCTAGCCACATACGACATTCCTGAATTAACACAAGAAGACACTGAAACTCCAAACAAAACAATCTGAGGTAGCGAAATTGAAACAATAGTCAAAGGCCTTCCAAAAAAGAAAATCCCAGGACCTAATGGATTCTCAGAAGAGTCCTACCAGACCTTTACAGAAGAATTAACACTGCTCATTTGTAAGCTTTTCAATGAAATTAAAAGGGTCCAAACCCTACAATATACTTTTTATGAAGCAAATATTATTCTGATACCAAAACCCAACAAAGACACATCAAGAAAAGAAAACTACAGACCAATTTCCCTGATGAACATGGACACAAAAATCCTTAATAAAATCCTAGCTATCTGGATCCCAAAACACATCAAAAAGATAAGACAAGTGGGCTTCATTCCAGGCATGCAAGACTGATTCAACATATGCAAATCAATAAATGTAATTCATCACCTAAACAGAATTAAAGATAAAAATCATATGATCATCCTAATTGATGCAGAAAAGGCCTTTGATAAAATTTAACACCCATTTATGCTCAAAACTCTGGAGAAGATAGGGATCAAAGGAAGTTACTTTAATTTTGTAAGAACCATTTATGATGAACCCATAACCCACAATATGCTTAATGCAGGAAGACTGAAAGCATTTCCACTGAATTCAGGAATAAGGCTAAGATGTCCATTTGCACCACTCTTCTTTAATATAGTACTTTAAACCCTAGCCAGAGTTTTCAGACAAGAGAAGTAAATCAAAGGGATTCAAATGGGAAAAGAGGAAGTCCAGGTACCTCTATTTGTTGATGACAAAAAAAGCTGATGATTTGCTGATGAACCAAAAAGCTCAGTCAGAAGACTTCTAGAGCTTATAATTGAATTCAGCAAAGTGGCTGGTTATAAGATCAACACTCATCAATCAATAGCTTTCCTATAATCTAGCAACAATGAAGAAGAAATCAGGAAATTCATTCCATTCACAATATCCTCAAAAAGAATAAAATACTTGAGCATCAATATAACAAAAGATATAAAGGATGTCTACAATGAAAACTTTCAAGCATTAAAAAAAGAAACTACTAAAGACCTGAGTACATGGAAAAACATTCCATGTTCTCAGTTAGACAGAATCAATATAATTAAATTGGCCAGTCGGTCAAAAGTCCTATATAGATTCAATGCAGTCCCCATCAAGATACCAATGACATTTTTCACAGATACAGAAAAAGCTATTCTCAAATTCATTTGTAATAACAGAAGAACCAGAATAGTCAAAACATTACTAAGCAAGAAAGAGGAAGCAGGAAGTATCACAATATCTGACATGAAATTATATTATAGAGCTATAGTAACAAAAACAGCATGGTATTGGTATCAAAACAGACATGAATACCAATGGAACAGAATAGAAGATTCCAAGAAAAACCCTCAAATCTTTAACCATCTGATATTTGACAAATATCATGTAAAAACATGGTGTGGAAGAAAGACAGCCTGTTCAACAACTGGTGCTGGACAAACTGGACAGCCATACACAGACAACTGAAATTAGATCCTTATCTCACACCCTGCACAAGAATCAAATCAAAATGGAAAGTAAACTAGCAAATATACACTTGCTAGAAAAGAAATAGGATCAATACTCCATGACATCGGTGTCAGAACCACCTTCCTTATCAAGACTCCCATAGCGCAAGAATTAAAGAAAAGAATAAATGAGTTGGATGCCATTAAACTAAAAAGCTTCTGCACAGCTAAAGAATTAGTCAAGAGTGTCAAGAGACTGCCTACCGAATGAGAGGAAATCTGCCTCGTGCACCTATGACAGAGGACTAATATCCAGAACATACAAAGAACTCAAAAAACTGCACACCAAAACTACAAGTAATCCAATCAATGAATATTTCTAGAGAGCTAAATAGAAACATCTCGATGGAGGAAGTCCAGAAAGCAAAAAAAATATGAGAAAATATTCTATATCACTAGCAATCAGAGAAATACAAATTAAAACATCACTGAGATTCCACCTTACTTGTTAAAGTGGCCAAAATGAAGAATACAAACAATAACAGATACTGGGAGGATTGTGGGAAGAAAGGGACACTATCACACAGTTAGTGGGACTGCCAGCTTGTACAGCCACTCTGGAAAGCAGGGTGGAAACTCCTCAAAAACTAGGGCTTGAACCACCTTGTGACCCAGCTCTCCTACTCCTGGGTATTTTCCCAAAAGAGCTAGAATTGGCTATATCAATGTTTATAGCGGCTCAATTTACTATAGCTAAACTATTGAACCAATCCAGATGCCCCACACTGGATGAGTGGATTCAAAACTGTGATTGATACACACACACACACACACACACACACACACACACACACACACATATATATGTGAACTGTGACATTGCTGAAAACAACATGGGGAATATACTCCATGGCATTGATCTTAACAACGATTTTTGCTGCACAATCAAAAAAAGTAGAAAAAACTAGTGGAACTATGTCTAATTAAAATGCTTTTGAACAGGAAAGGTAATAATTAACAAAATTGTTTGAGAATGGAAAAAATGTTCAAATCATAGGTCTGAAAAGAGATTAACACTAAAATATATGTGAAAGTCAAAAAACTCAACAGAAAAATAATAGCAACAATTTCATTTAAAAATATGCAAAGGGGGCTGGAGTGGTGGCTCAGGAGTTGCAGTGCTTGCTTGGTTTGCATGAGGACCAGGGTGAGGGCCCAGGTTTGAACCCCAGCACCACATACACAACTAAGCATCGGAGCAGCAAAAAGCAGATGAAAAACTAAATAAAAGTGACTCTCTCTCTCTCTCTCACTTACCTCTCTCTCTTTGAAAAAAAATATATATGCAGAGGACCACAGCAGACATCTATCCAAAGAAAAACAAATGACCTAAATGCACATGAAAAAGTCCTAAATAACTGATTACCAAGGAAATGCAGATCAAATCCAACATGAACCATCACCTCATACTTAATAGAATGGTTACTACTGCAAAATCAAGAGATAGCAATCATTGGCAAGGTGATTATAAACTGATACATGTACTATGGGAAATATGTGTTGAATTTCCTCAAAGAATTAGACAGAATTACCATAAAAGTTGCCAATCCTACTTCTTAACGTGTATCTAAAATCAATGAAGTAAGTACCTCAGAAAGGTCTGCACTCCCATGTTCAAATGCAGTAAAATTCACAATAGCCAACCTATCAGGAAAGATCTAAGTGTCCATTGGATAATGAACCAGTAAGCAAATAGATCTAGATGTATAGATATGAAATATTCATGTGTGTGTGGGCATCTTTCGGGCGTAATAAAGAAGGGAATGCTGTCACGTGCACAACATGGATGAGACATGAAGGTATCGTGTCAAGTGTGATAATCAGACACAAAGCGATTGCTGTAGAACCTCACTTAGATGTGGCATCTACACAGGTTGATGCAATAAATCAGAGGGTGGAATGGGGGCTGCTGGGGGTCGGGGGAAGTGGGAAGATGTTGATCAAAGGGAACAAATTTCAGTTATCAGATAAATAAGCCTCCAAGCCCAGCACGGTGACTATACTTAGTGATGTGCACTGTGAGTTCACTAAGAAAATAATCCTAAATGTTCTCACCTCAAAACAAAAAACCAAACAGCAGCAATAGCTGAGACAAAGAAGCATGAACTACCTTGAATGCACTAATCATTTCATAACAAATGTGTGTATCAAATCATTTCATCTTGTACTTTAAACTCACATAACTCAATTGTACTTCAATATATCAATTATACCTCAATAAACCTGGGGATGGAGAGCACACAAATCTCCAGCTTGCACCTCAACGTTTTATATTAATCCTAAAGAAGAAATGATAATTTCTAGAAATCATAATTTTTTCAAAGTTCAATATTCAGTAGGAAAAAGGAAATCAAAATATTTTTACATTCCTGGGACTGTAAAATGATTAGGCATTTAAGTTCTATGGATGCCTAGTAGACATTCACACAGTTATAGCCCTGTGCAAAATGTAATTACCTTTACAATGCACGTTGCTATCTGTCTTGAGTATCTAGCACACACAGCAGGGAGAACCTCAAGTTGCTTCTGGTGCCTTCTCCCATGACCATATATCTCCTCTCCTAGTCCCACCCATGTACACATCTTAACATAGGAATTTCAGAAATTCCACCTGGACAGACCACTCAAGTGTATATTGCCCCTTTACACCACAACAAGAGAACTCAGATATTGACCATGCATTCTCACAAAAAAGAAAAAGTTAAAAGAACAGCAATACTTTGCTCTCAAGGGCAATGTTCCCCTTGGTCCTCAAAAAATGGGAGAATTAAGTTGGAAATGACAACTGGGACAGAGTCTGCGAACATGTTTCACTCCAATGTACCTACACAGTCTATAGAAAACACGTTCTGTATTTTCCATTAGCCAAAGATGAAGTAATATAAAATAAGACACTCATGAATTATACTTTATGATAACGACTTTCTTGATTATTAATACAAGATAATGATTGACTGTTGATGTGACTATTAGAAGATCCTTTACTTATTTGTTGTCAATATGGCATGAGATATTTTGGGTACAAAACATCCTTCAATATTCCCAAACATTTCTTCTAGGGAAACTTGGTTGGTGAAGGTTTTACCATGCCACAGTAAGTGTGATTGACAAAGTAAGAAAGGCTGAAAAGACGTATCACAGTTGTGCCTCCATGTGTGAGAGAGGATGCAAGATGACGATGGATACACAGCAAATTCAACAAATAGGCTGTTTATTTTAAATACTCGACTAATTATCATAAAGCAAATTAAGAAACATTGAAATAACCTAAGCTGCTGTAACATCCTGCTTATCCTAATGCATTGTCCCAATATCACTTTCAAATAAAGACGTTTGAAATAGTGTCTGCAATCTACATTTTTGATCTGCCTAAAGAGCTGCTGGCTTCAGCCGAACATTAATGCAGATCTAATGTACCTGCTGGTATGATTAGCTGAATCAAATGATGGCATTTAAGTAAAACCTAAATAATCTTAATTAGGATCTGCAACTCATCTCAGCACTTAGAACTCTACAGATGGATAGTCTTAATTATCAGCCTTTTGATTAGGATAACAGCCCTAATCAAGATGATGTGGGCCTGATAGACAGGGTATCAGTAAATTAATGACTGCTGTTAAGTGGGTGCATAAGCAAAAAAATAGAACTGCTTTCTATGATACAGGGTGATGTCTTCACAAAGGGAAAGATATTGTTCGCAAAGAGATCAGAGCAAAGGATCGTGGATTGTGATTGAGGTTAGCACATCCAGGCATATTCAATCCCTTATAGTCAAACTGATTACACTAGGTGATTCTTTTGGGATAGCATTTGCATCAAGCAATTAAATACAGCTTATCTTAGAAATGTGTTTAAGTTCTATCATGGTAAATTGATAAAACTTAATTGTTTATGTCTGAATCAAAATTATTGGAAATGCCTTTGTATTAAGGAGATCTATCGTAGGAAATCTGAAGTGATAATGTGAGAAACAGGAAAATTTAAAATATTATTGCTTTCTTCTTATTCTAAAAACAGTTTCAGCTTTCCCAATTATCAACTGTCTAATGACTTTGACATAAAGCAATACCAGGAAGTGTTTTCTTGTAGCTGCACAAACTCCGTGACTTCAAAACTCTGCTAATATTTAATACAGGACAGAATAAAACAAGCATTGTGTTCAGCTGCATCCTGTGGGACTGAGTTGATGTTCAGTGACCTTAGGGCCCCTCAATGACCTTCATTTTGTGCTTGGTCATCACATGTCTGCACAAAGACTGTTCTGCACCATCTCAGCTTCCACCAGCACCAGGATGCCCTCAGTGCCTCTTAGGCTCCCATCCTGTGTCCTTCTTCTCCTCCTTCCTCTTCTTTGGACACCTTCCCTGACATTCTCTCCTCTCGCTACTCCTTGCGCCATCTCCCCTACCCCAGGTAAATCCTGCTGAGATGCTAGTGAATCACCGTGGGCACCCGCCTCTCCCTGAACCAACACTCCAGTGTATAGTCAGAACTCACATTTAGCAACTGCAGCATTGAAGAAGACCACCAGGAGTCACATGTGCTATCAGTTCCTAGATAGAAAGCCCAAGACCTTGATTTGTGTCTGAGATAGTGAGGAGTTGTGAACTTGTCTTTGACAGAGAGGAGCAGAGAGACATTTATCACCATTTGGCATTCTGTATCGTGAACGTCCACTGAACTGGTAGGGCAATTAGGAACTCACCAGGTGTTTGCAAATCATTTAAATGATGCATGTTTCTAAGACCCATGTACCATGTTTTGTGCTTAAACACCTTATCCTAAAAATAATAATAATAATATCAATAAGGAGGTATAGAGAGTGATTACGGGAGCCCCTACCTTTACTCTAGCAGAGGTTTCTTCATGAAACCCACAGACACCTCATCTGCTAATTTATTCACAATTTAATCCTGCCCTTGAGAAGGACCACTGAGCAAACTGCCCCCATGTTCATGTTGTCGCACAGCTGGATCGCTGACTCCTGAGTGTCTTAGGACTCTAGCTAGCTTCTTTCCATACCTGGCCCCCAGTGGCTTTCACAGCTCTGCCTTGTCTCATATGTGCATGATAAACTGCTTTCCTAATCTCCACCACACAGTCATAGGACTGGTGTGTTCCTGGATCCTCACCGTGGCTCCTCCCCATCTACTCTGCACCCCAGTGCCTCGTACGTGTGCCTTCTAGGCCCAATCTCATGTCTTTAAGCAAAGTATGCTGCATCTAAATCCATTACCTTCCTTCTCACTCTGTGTCCCCACCACTCGGGCTCAGAACCAGCAATCCAGTGGGCCGTGTTGCTCTCACCTTCATCTGCATGCAGCTGCCCCGGCCGGCCACCTGCATTCTACCTGGTTCTTCTGGTGCCTGTTCCTTTCGAGGTTTCCCCAGTGCTGACTGCCCTGACTCGGCCTTTTGCAGATCGCCCTCATCTCATTCCCAGAGTCTCCTTCCTGGGCCCTCAATCTGCACGCAAGCTCAACTGTCATGGGTGGCTCCTTCAGGACCGAACCTTTCCACGGCTGCAGCAAATGAAGAACAAACACAACTGTGAATGGACTCCAGCATTGTCTGGCAGCACCTGCCCGCACTGTCTGTCTGCGGATTGGGAAAGCTTCTGTCCCAGTCCCTGTCCCTCCAGCTCGAGCTCTTCCCTCTCATACTTTCTCTAGCCTTTTTCATTTCTGAAACTCACACTCAGACTCAGCACCACAAGGCTCCGCTCTGCTTGTCATAGCTCTTGAAGTTCTGTCTATGCAGTGTTAGGCGTCTTCTGGACATCGGCTTCAGCTCGTGGTTCCACTTGCACAGCATGTTGTTGCCAGGGCTCTCTTGCTTCTCCCTTCCGCCTTTCTTTCAGCTAAAGGCACGGACCTTCCCATCTTCTGCGTCGGTGCCCTCAGCAGCTCAACAACTGATTAAAGCATTGGAGAAGTCACCTATAATTGTGACCTATCTGCGAAGAGATTAGGTCCTGATTTTAGTACATTCTTTCCTCTGAATCCATGGGGGATTGGTTCCAGGAATCCCCTAAGTAAACAAAGTCCACAGATTCATAAGTCAGTTATGTAAAATAAGGTAGTATTTACATACAGCCAATGCATATCCTTCTACGATCTATACATCATCTCTAGAATACTTCTAATACCTCAGGCAATGTCAATGCTATTAAGTAGCTGCTATATTGTGTTATTTGGGGAATAACGACAAACAAAAACATCTGTGCAAATTCCACAGAGATGCCATTATTTCAAATATTTTTGATTCACGCTTGATTGAATCCCCAGATGTGGAAGCCATGGATATAGAGGGCTGACAGTAACTGACATATTCCTTAACTGTTTATATTTATTCTCCTCTTATGAGTTGTCTAAAAGGGAGAGAAAATATTAATCTATTGATTTGTTAAGTGCATGTTTCATAAATAAAAAGAATGCATCATTATAAACTTCAAAGAAGATCGTCACAATATACAATTACTATGAGTGAAATTAGTGGATTTAGCAGGAAGGCGATAACTAACTTTATACTCTTGCATTTCCTTGGCTTTTCTCACTATTATTCAGTCCATCACTCAGCAAGCCAATTAAAGGAAATTGGGAAATTGCAGGCTTATATTTTTCACTTTTGTTGTTAATGGCTCAGCAGGTAGGCTTCTGGTTTCTACCTTAGCCTGGCCAAGTATTCACTATTGAATTCATTGTCAAGTTGTATCAAGGTCCTTGAATCAACGGACCTTTTCCTGGTAGCTTCTTCAAGGAATCGATACACATGCTTCTAGTGATCATAATGAGAAGACAGGAAAATTGTACTGACGTCACTCTGCAGAAAAAGAGCTGGGCTTGGTTGCAGTCATCAGGGAAGCCGCAGTAGCAGGTACCTAATACATTTATGAATTTAGGAAAGAGTAGGAATCAGCACTGTTCCTCAAATTAGTCAGAGAGAACTGGTGGTTTCTGTAGAAAAAGGTGCTGAAATTACATCCTTGTTTGTCCCACAAGGTGGAATATATGAGTTATGTGCTTCACAGAACAGCTTGCTATATCTAAAGTTGGTTCTGTAAGGAGCCCTGTGAGTGACAGATGCCTCGCTGGTCAGTCTTGATTAACCTTCAATTATGTTTTGTCTTGACTAATATTTTTACAAAGTAGGACTTCAATGCTATTGCTTCGTTTTCTTCAATATTCATTTTTCTTATTATTTGTTATATCTCAACAAATGGCTAAAATATTCACAACTATTTAAAAACAAAATATTGATAAAATTATATCAACTTAATGTTAAAAAGTGGAGTAACTGCAGCGTAGGAAAGGAATGTGCATCTGAACGAGCTGAGATGGGTTGGAGTGAGGTTCTGTGCGAATGCCTGGATATTTGATGTAAGGGAGATGGATTTTCCTGACCCGGGGGTGCCCAGTGCAGTGTCAGTACAATACCATCCAACCAGCCAGAATCAGAGGAGGCATTTGTTTTCAAAATAGATAGATAAATATAAAAACTAGTAAATCCATCAGATTATCTAAGAAGGAGTTATAAATGACATTTCCTCGTCAAAATTAATTTCAGTTCACAAAAGAAGCAACAAATTTCCAATGGCATCATTTGTGGTCTCACTTCTAATAGCGAATATAGGGACACATCACAGGGTCTCTGGAAAGTGAACGATAAACATATAACATTTGACTTCAGAAGGAAATACCGCAAAATCCCTTACATTAAATTAGTAATAAAGTTAATTGCACACATAGAAAGCAAACTGCTATGTGATTTGCTGTTAGCACATCTTCTACTTTAGATACTGAAGGAGGCACACATTTGAAACATTTATCAAGTCCTGATATATGTATATTGATGAGTGTTCACCAAGTTCTGCTCTAAAATTCCCTCAGTATACAAATCTGTGACTACTTGTTTTGTTAAGGGCCATTATGTTAGCTGAGGTCTGATTGGCAATATTGATAAAATTATCCTTCATAAATAATAATATCCTGTTGATATTAGACCCTTATTTTCTTTGTCTTGAAATACACATTTATGATTTTATTATCTATGAATTATTCGTTCCAAAATTGAGAGCCAACTAGCGTATTTTACTTAACAGATGCCCAAACTTTAAGATACATTGACAAATCTTATAATTTTAATCAATACATATTTTTATATCTGTTTGACTTCTTAGAATGAAGTCTATTTTTCTGTTAAAAAAAGACAAAGAAAAAGAAAAGAAATGGGTGGGGGTGAAGGGATAGTAAATGTTGCTGTGTGACAAAGATTTATTCCTCCTTGTGATTTCCTAGGAGTCTATAGGGGCTTTCAGATTGCTGCATGATTGTCACTGGTCTTAATTAATAATCTGATCATATTAACATTCGTGTCAAAAACCTTTCACAATTTCCCATTCACTAATTAATTAAACTTGAACTCAATCTGACAGTCATAGCAAGATTCAAAGCCTCATCCAGACTTTCCCATAGGCCCCCTCTTCCATTGATCCCTCTGAGTATAGGGATCCAATCCATTTTTATCCAGCTATTAAGAATATGTATGGCATTTTCTCTTCAGTCCTTTATACTCAATCCTTAGTTTAGAATTTCTTCTCCCTCTGTATGATCATTTTGTTACCCAGAGTTGTGAATCCACATTAAACCTTGTGTCCTTATGAATCATTTCCTGATATATTTACAATATAATCTTCTTTGACTCTGAACCCCAACATCAACTGTTTGTAATTTCCTTGATTTTTTAATTATGAGATTGGTATCCACTAATGGGTGTTTTCTTAAAGTCTGTATTATGTTCATATTTATATTCCTCCGTATCTTTTTTTCCAGGCAAAGTGCTTAGCAATGTTATAGTAAGTGCTCCTTATGTACAGCGTGGAATGGAGCAAAACATACTGTGGCACAAATGTGGAAAATGCTCTTAATTGTTTAGTGAAGCAGAATACTAAGAAAACTCCAAGAAGAAACTTGAATGCAACTCCAAAAATTATAACAGATTCAACATTCTTGAAGAAATAATTTTTAATTTGAAGAGAAAAACATAAATTGAACAAACATGTTGTAAGAATTCTAGAACATTTGGAAAATATGAAACTGTCCTTATCACATATCTTATACTCAAAGAATTCCAAGTAGCTAGAAGATTTAATTAATAAATACACAATAAAAACATTCAAAGGTGCAGAAAAAATACATATGTAATGGTACTTTGCAAGTTTAACCTCATAATAAAAGTATGCTTTTTATTACTGATAGTCAAAGTTGAATGTCCAAAATGATTTGAAATTAAAATACAAAATAAGTGATACTTAAATGACAAAGCACTATATTTCTAGATGCAATATGTTCCTACAAAGCAAGTTTCAAAGATTACAAATATGCTATGCAAAGAGTTTTGTGGTATATCCAGCACCGTGGCCCACATTCCTAATCAAATCAACTCAGGTGGGGGCAATGATTTCAAGTTTGAGGCTAGTCTCAGTATATTTGCAAGACCTTTTAAATAAGTGGGGTATGGATTTGTGGTGGAGCACCACTGGGTTCAATCACCCAGGATCACTCACACACACACACAATGATGGAACAAATTTTCCTGAAAAAAATTAAATTATTATCATCATATAAAAATGTATTTGGGCTGGAGCAGTGGCTCTGTGATTAGGGCGCTTGCCTGGCATGTGAAAGTACACGGGTTCAAACCCCAGCACCCACGTACTCAACTAAGTGTCAGAGCAAAGAAAGCCATGTGAAAAAATGTATTCAACCCTACCAACAGTTACAGAAGAAAAAGCATACAGCACAAATTCTTTTTTCAAAAACAAAAAATGTTTTGCTTCTCAAATTAGCAAAGATCTAGTCCCCAGAATTGAGTGTTGCCTCCAACATGTGAGCACAGGAACTCACTTCCTTCACAAGACTCCTAAAGCACAAGAAGGGAAACCAAAACTCAACAAGAGGTATGCAATAAGAAACAATTACGTCTGAAGAGAAACTACGGAATGGGGCAAGACCTTTGCCACCTGCCCCTCAGAGCATTAATATCCAGAATACACAAGGAGCCCCAAAAATGACACCAAAAACTAAACAATCCAATTAATAAATAGGCAAAAGAACTGCACAGAGATTTCTCAAAAGAGGAAATACAATTGTCCAACAAATATGTGAAAGAATTTGAAAAATCTCTAGAAATCAGAAAAATGCAAATCAAAACTACACTAAGATTTCATCTTACCCTAATCAAAATGGCAATAATCAAGAATGCAAATAATAAATGTGGGCAAGTATGTGGGGAAAAATGTGCACTTGTACATTGTTGGTGTGACTTCTAATTAGTACAGTCACTCTTGAAGGCAGTATAGGGATTCTCAACAGATTACAAATAAAAGCACCATATAACCCAGCTATCTCACTTTTTTTAATAATTCAAAGGATCTAAAATTAGCATACTATAGGGATATAACAACTTCCATGTTTATATCAGTATAATCCATAATAGCTAAACTATGGAACAAACCAATGTGTCCTTTTATAGATGTATGGATGAAAAAATGTAGTATATATACACAGTGGAGTACTACTCAACTGTAAAGAAGACAGAAATTATGGCTTTTGCTGATAAGTAGGTAGAAATGCAGACTATCGTAAGTTAAATAAGCCAGACACAGAAAGCCACAGGTCAAATGAATTATTTGATTTGCAGATGCTAGTCCAAAATAAGCAGGGAGGAGAGAGAATTCGAAAGAAAGAAAGGGAAATGGGGAGGGAGGAAGCCATAAAATAGAAGAAAGGTCAGTAGACTAGAGACAGGGGCCTGAAGGGGATGGAGGAGGGGAGAGCAGCTGCAGGAATGTGACCTGACTTTCCTAACTACATAGGTGGATGTAACACAGTGAATATCACTATCCCACACTCACAGCATACTAACCACAAAAAAATGACTAAAAGAAATATCAGATCAGTAGAGCAGAGGGAAGGGAACTGGGGGGTGGAGGAGAAGGAAAGAGAAAATATTGGGGTCTGAATTAGAGAAATTAGATGCCATAGTTTTATAATTATGTCAAAATAAATCCCAACATTGTGTATAACTAAATGAACCAATAAAAAATCTTTGGTGTTGGCAACAGTTTAAGGAAAGGATCCTGACGTCCTTTGAAGCACTTAGAATAAACACCTTGCTCTCTTCAGGATGGCGCTGCTTCAGAGATTCTGAGAGCATTTTTCCACATTGGTCAAAACACAAGCTAAGCATACTGATGACCAAAACTTACGTGTACAAGTGTATTTACTATCAAAATAATATCACAGGTAACATGATTAAAAAACACCAGTTTGCCATTATAACAATGTTCAAAGTGCAGCACAGTATGAGCAGCCTAGGTGTCCTTTATCACAGGACTGGCTCAGTAAAGTACAGTGCATTCCAGCAGCGTAATTAAAAATGATCTTATGTTGTCAAGGATGGTGACAGGTTCTGAAAGAATAAGGTCTTACTGAGTAGAGCTCAGAAATGGTAACTCAAAGATTCACAAGATGGGGAGGAATTGAAAGGGAATAAACTTGCTGGATAGTTACTGCGGACACTTATTTTCCAGTACATGGGTAAATTGTCTGGGACTCCTAACTACTACACATCAGAACCAAATGAAACAGAAAAGGTCTATTTGGTTCCAGAGAACCTTTCTTCAAATGTCGCAGTCTAGGTCTGAAGCATTCCTTTCTTTCCTGGACCTGTGACCTTTGCGGGTGACACTTCTTAATTTTTTTTAGAAAGAGAGAGGGACAGCGAGAGAGAGAGAGGAAGACAGAATTAATTTTATTTAGTTTTTCATGGACTTTTGTTGTCACACACTTCATTGTGTACGTGGTGCTGGGTTTGAAGTTTGAATCCGCGTACTCGTGCATGCACAGCAAGCGCTTAACCACTGAGCCACTGCTCCAGCCCCTGAGCCACTGCTCCAGCCCCTGCAGGTGACACTCTTGATGCTATAAGAAAGATAATTCCGTTGTTCTCTGCAAAAACAACTCCTTGGAATCACTCTCTCAGTTTTCAGAGTCCAATCTACAGGCAAAATTTTTACAAAAATCCTGCTAAAATATAGCTAACAAGCTGAGGAATCAATATTTTATTATAATAAGAAGCTCACAACACACGCATGTAAATGAAAACAGACCACAGCTACTGTCAACATATTTTCTAGTACGTGTTGCATGCTTTCCTATCATTTTTGTGTTGGTGTTACCTTAATTCAGAAAACAGACACACAGGAGTATTAGTCTAAAATCACATTTCTTCCATTTGAATACTTGACATTAGAGGTCCTCAGGAACTCCAGAAGTACTTGGTGAAGAACAACGCTCCCAGGCACCCTTGGACCACAAGCTCCCTTTCTCGGGATTGGATGCATCCATAATTACATCTATGAAAGCCGGGAAGGTAATGAGCAGACTCCCGCATCAGCTGCAAGTCACTGGCCTGAGTTAGCTTTTCCACCGGCTTCACCCCCGCACGACCATTCAGCAACACATGCATTCCAAGGCGCACGCAGACATGTACAGTTCTTCACTATGTAAGTGAAACACACACACACATAATTATTTTTGGCTTCTGAAATATTGAAAATGTCACAATGGTTTTCGTATAAAATATTTCAAAGATAAAGTCATAAAAAGCACATCTGAAATCTGCTAACTTGGGGTCAATAAAATGCTTGGCAAAATCACCGAGCCATGTGGCATCCTCTAGAGAAATGATTGCTTTGTTTTTCAAATTATTTTCTGTAAATGTATTTATGATTCTTTGTTCTATTTGTGGCTAATGATGTCTAAGTATAGTCGACACCAAAAATAAAACCTAGGTCATGAACTTTAGAACATAATTGGTCATTATTCCAGTAGTTAAAATAAGGGGGAGAAAAGTCACATTGCCAAAGTCTAAGATGTCCCCACCCTCGCCTAGGAAAGAGGATGTAGGAACAAGACATGGAAAGTTGGCAGCCCGAGTGCAGTCGAGCCCCTGGCTGGGAGAAGACGGGTACACAGCATGGTGAATGTGCTCATATCCCTGTGCTATTAATTGAAATTTGTGAAGAGATCAGTTCTCAAGTGCTCTTGCCATTCACACCCCTTCCACAAAAACATTCAAATGGTAATTATGGAGGTGACGGATGCACTGTCTGATTTGATAGTAGCAATCATTTCACAGTGCATATGACTTTCCAAACATCATGTCGCACAACATTGAGTGTACACAAGTTTATTAGCAATGTTATATAAGTCAAGATGGAAAATGGGTCAGCTATTACATTCACATTTATCACACCTCTCTGGAAAGGGGAGAAAGAAAGAGGAGAGGAGGAGAAGCTGCTGGCTGTATCTGTTTCTGGTTCCGAGGTTGGGGCCAATGATTTCTTTAGGCTGTCACAACTCCTTGAAGTAGGCAATATAGCCAAATACCAAGACACAGAGTAAATCTGAGCTTTTGGAAACCGGAGTGGACCACTCTCTTCTGGACAGAGTGTAGACACAGCAAGTGTATCAACACATCACTGTGATTGGGCTCATTCTGTAGGAAAAAATATTGTTAAAATAAGGTTGCTCTTTCAGCCCCAGTACTAGTCCTTGGGGAAAAAAGGAAAGTTAACATTTTCCCTGACCCTTCCTATTGTGATGGCTTGAAGATGGGGCAGATCTCACACGGGGGGGGGGGGGCACTTGTCTGAAAGAGTTTAGGACATGTAGGGCTTCTCCGCACCCATTTTGTGCTCAAGCTGTGGTTCTCGAATGTGCTTTAGGACACTGGAAAAGCCACGATATGCTCGAGGCATCGGTAAGGCTTCGCAATGAAGACTTTGTCAGCGTCCTGTGCAGAAGTGGGCAGGATGCACCACAGCTGGGAGCAGCTGAGTGACCCCGAGGCACCAGGACCTCACCTTCCATCTGTCGATCTCGCAGAGAAACCCAGAAATGCCCATTTCACATGGGAATGAAGAGATGGAGCCCCCGAGTTCTTAATAGCAGAGGACCGAGCCCTGCTGTCTTTTCACGTTACCTGCAAGTGCCTCTGATGCCAGCCAGGTGCCTGAGGCCTGGGGTGGCGGGTGTCTCTCTTGCTGTGAGCTGAGGGCTTCCTCCCAATGGAATAGGCCTTGTACTTGAGAGGTCAACCAGCAGAAGCCAAGGCTGATCACAAGGGGAACTGGCGGACTTTAAACACGAGAGTGTGTCCCTTCAGGAAAATAACTGCTAGGAGTTTTCCAGTGGTAAAACCCAAGCTCTCGGGGAAAAAGCAAAATGTAGAGAATTTGTCCCTACCAACATTAACTTTTAATGTTTCTAAGTATTTGACTTTACTTTCTTTTAGATGAAAAAAAAGCTGTATCCATGTTCAGGAGATTGTATGCCAGTGAACCAATTATTTTCCAAATAACCAAGCTATGATGCTATAAAATCTTTGATGGTTAAAAGTTATTCAAAGCACAAGAAAAATCAGTGTGTTTTCATGTAAAAATTGTAAAAATTTCCTAATGTAATTTACTTTGGTTAAGAGAGAAAGGGACAGTGAGGAAGAGAGAGAGAGAGAGAGAAAGAATCAATTTTATTTAGTTTTTCGTGTGACTTTCTTTGCTCTGACACTTAGTTGTGTACGTGGTGCTGGGGTTTGAACCCGCATCCTCACACATGCCAGGCAAGCACCGTAATCATTGAACCATGCCAGTCCCCTCCTAGTGTAATTTAAAATTATGCATTACAGTAAACTTTACAAAGACCCTTTTGCCAAACTTTAGCATTGAATAAAAGACAATACGCACAGTGGTCTAGAAAATTGCAGGGCTGGGTGAGGTCGGGTATTTTTCATGTACTTTCACCAAAACGATAGATGAGATACACTGGCTGCTGACATGAGAACAGGACTTCTGTCATGAAGCCAGTCATTAAGAGGCCAGCAAAACAAACCACGGTGCCTTTCCTGCACACTCAAATTTTGGGTAGTGTTGGAAATCGCAGTTGTTTTAAAAGAAACTATTTCACATCAGCATGTAGTGCATTTTGTTTTGTTGTTTTGATGAAATAATCATTTTCAACTTTTTCCCAATTTAATTTTTAGTGCAGTACATATGATATATACAACCTAGAAAAGCAAAGTCTCTTTGGAGTCCTCAGTAACTCTTCACAATGTAAAAAGCACAATTTGAAACCCGCATTGTAGATCTACCTGTAACACAGAGGCAAAGATGTGCTTTTTCTTCTTAGTGAAATGGGACTGTAACTGTGTCCTGTTTTGAAAAGTCATTTAGGAGGCACTGGGGGAGACAAATGAACATAAGTTAAATTTACTCACTTCCTTTCATTGTAGAGCAACACCTAACTTCAGGAAGCTAAGGAGAAGGCAGGCTTCCTCTGAGCTGAGCACCTCAAATGAAGACGCAGTGGCCTGTATATATTTTTAAATGTACAACTGGCAATGAGGATCTTTATCATCTCTACAATCATTTCTCCATGAAGACACCTTAGTTAATAGTTTCCCCTTTTGTGCACTCTGTCCTTATATCAAGTAACGAATCTCTCAATTAAATGTTGACGTCCATTGCTTTCTATGTAACTTTCATCTTCCTTGTGTCTTATTATTTATTATCCTTTTTCTAAAGACAGATGATGATGAATTCATAAGGAAGTGTAGCCTTCCTAGGGTTGGATTAGGAACGGGCTTCTTGCCTCCGAGCCTCCTCTGTCCCTTCCATAATGATTTGTGTAGTTGAGGCTGAGCACAGCATGTGATCTTCAATTGCTAGTAGAAAAGGATCAGTGACCAAGTGATTATAAACATAGATATAATTAAACTTTGATTCTTCAAATAGGGTTGCTACTCCAAAAACTATGTACCTTTTTCATAACTGAGCAAATGTTATTCACCAGGTTTATAAACCACATGCTCTGGTTCACATTGATTACTTCACCTCTTAATAGTTAAGGCCATAGTTGTGTGTGCATGTATATGTATATTTAGATAGATATAATATTTCTGCTCCATCTTCTATAACTTGGTTTCAAGTACTTCAGCATGTACAGTTCTTTACACTCACATGCACTAATATATGGTAACATATATCCTAAGGATGTAGTTTAATTTAAGGTACACTCAGTCAACTATAATTGAAATGTTATATCCCAATACTGAGTTACTGTATGTGCTCCAACTCTCTTTATCTTCATCAATACTAGACATCTAGATAAAAATTGATATTAAAATGAATTATGACATGTAAGAAATATGTAATGACTAGAAATCTTATCTGGGCAATACAAATATTTTATGACTCTTACACCATTTAGAATGGAAACTTGCCTTAAGGCTTCTAATATTAAACAGCCCAACAGTAACTGTGACTACGACTATGTTAGATGCATCCCCTCACTAGAATATAGTTGCTCCCTTTGAACCTGTTATGCAAGTTGCTTTCCTTCCAAAGGATGGGCCAAAGTGCTGGCTTTGCTCCTGTGCAATGGGACATTGGTGAGTTTTGCTGCTGGTTCACTCATACACATCCAATCTGTGCAGCAGATTTTGTCTGGAATTATTACCTGTGTAATTATTACCAGCTACCAGTTTTGTGTTGGTAGAAATTGGTAAATTCACCTACAGGAACCTACTGATTTTTGCCAATAGAACAGAACAATTATCAAAGGCCACACCAATTTAGGTAAGTTTGCAACAATGTTTTCCAACAGAGAATTCATGAGGGCTTATCTGGACATGTAAGAGAAAATGAAAATGGTAAATAGAGGTACAGTCAGTATCAATTTAAGTCACTGAGCAGAATAGGACAAAGTCAAGAAAAAAGTAGTAATTCTAAATGTAACATGTTAGTTGGCATCACTAAATACTTGCAGAAATTTACATTTTCCAAGGTGTTTTCTGTAGGATATCTAATCACATTTATTTATTTAACATAATTTTATAAATAGACACTATTTTTATTTAAAAACCCAAGTTATTTTATATTTTCCATGAAGATGTTGCATTAATGGGTAATCAAATCACAATCCTCTAATCATGAATTTATAAGAAGTCTTTATGCATATTCTATTTTCCACATATATTGCTGTGAGGATGAGTTAATTCAGAAGTGCAATAGATGGGCTAAATCACTTACAACTTTTTACGTATTATTGTAGAAATAACATCTAATTAACTTTCCATTCTATTTAACCCCCAAAACGCTTTCCAAAGAAAGACAGTGAGTTGTTACTTAGGTAATCATACATTTGTAGTCTGTGAAATTGGTAATTAAATGGTAACTAAAATGTACTCACATGTTTACATACCATAAAATTATGGTATTTTTAACATACACTGATTAATTTATATTTAACATACACTCATGTATGCTTGATTAAATGTCAATTAGGAACCTATTTGTGAAAAATTAACCATTAAGACAATCATTTTAATCCTTTTAAAATTTGTATGGTAGTCTAGATGTAACCCATAATTCATGTTTAAACAGTTCTTTTCATGATTTCCCCTATTAAAAATCTAGGCTGGAAGGGTGGCTCAGCAGGTACAGAACTTGCCTGACATTCATGAGGACACAGAATTGAACCCCAGCACCATGTACACAATGAACTGTCAGAAACAACAGTCATATGAAAAATTAAATACAATAGATTCACTTTTTTTCTCTCTCTCCTTGACTCTCTCTTAAAAAAAGAAAGCAAATCATTGAATGTAACTTGTTACTTCTTAATTCAAGATAAGTTTTAATTTAGGTTGCTGAAATATAATTTAAAATAAAGTTCTCTAACAAGTGAAGTTTGCTTTTGAGATGACTTTAGACCGTTTCTTAGCTTTTTCTTGTATCTTTCACTCTATTTTCAATCTCATTTTCTCCATATCTTCTGATTCCTTAATGATCAACAAGTTAAGGTGTATGGAAATTTTTCTTAAATATACTTTGCACAAATTTCAAATGAAATGCAGCTTCATAAAAACTTATGGTCAACATATGACTATTTTAATAACATGTATGTTACTTTAAATACATGTATTATTCTGTATTTTTCTGAAAAATTAATATTGGTTCCAGATAGTTAAATACTAAAAAAACTGAATCATGAAATCAATTTTACATGACATATCTTTCTGAATAATGATATGAATGAATGTGTGTGTGTGTATGTGTGTGCCATTAAAAGACCCCATTTAGAAAAGGACAGAGAGATGAGGGACCCCTTGATGACATTTTGATGGTGACACTGTTTCTCATTTGCCTCCGTACTAATTGGTCTCTAGATAAGTGTTTCCCATTAAAAATTATATGCTTCTCTGTGGCGGGTTATAGCTATCAATTACCTACCTCATGACATTTTCATAGGAAAATCCACCAGCCCAAATGTTTAGGAAAGATACACGTTTCAAAACAGAGACCAGGAGAGTTTTGGAGAACTGATCTGTGAAAACACAGACACCTGGGCAGAAGAACACTAGCTATAATACAATTAAGTCTGTATGAAGTAGAACCACTACCATCGTCGCTATGGTTAGCCCTTTGTGTGGACATTAAGCACATCGTTTTTCCACTGTGTACAAACAGCTCAATTGCCCAGGAAGATGAGAAATTTACTGTGATTTGTTTATATGAAACTCTGTTAAAATGATAGTTATATACATGTTCTCAAGTGTCCTGTGATAAAATTAAACCAATATTTAGTTTTATTGATTAAAGAATGTTGCATTATGATAAATCGTTAGGTTCTACTTCTAGCAATTGAAGCTACATTAACATCTACCAGAATTCACAATGATCAGCAAAATGTCAAGAAAGAAATAGGTCACCAATGTCAAGAGAAACATTTGCTAAGGCTCTTTTAGATTTAGTTTTCAACTGATTGCGTGACATGGAAATTGCTTGGAACTGCACATTGGCATCCGAAGTCAGATGTGAACAGAAGTACATTTCGATTCAGTTCACAATTCAGGGCCATCTCGACAGCCCCCATTGTCTTCTGTGTTTACCTGAATGAGAAGCCCTAGCGCCCAATGGTAAAGACATCCTAGTGTGCTGATGGCTGCTTTCCATAGCTGCATTAGAGACCCGAGGTCAGCAAGACAACTGCTGACCAGTGAGTGCTGCTGACCTGAAAGACTTCAACACAGGACCATGTCCACCCTGGGCATGATCACTGCTCATCCTCCGAATTCCCTCTCAGAGGTGCATTCATTGTCTATAATTAGATGTCTAAGTTTTCTGTCCTGTTTCAGAAACAAGAAAACACCTCTGCTCTGTGTTCCCATCCCCAGTTGCTGCAAAGGCATCTCATCAACAGGGGATGCTTACCAACGCTGGTTTATGAAGCTCCCTGATTACCGTGACAGGAAGCATGTAGACAGGCACATATGACAATCATTGTATTTTTGTCTTCAGAAACCATTTTCTAGGAGTGCTGATAAATGATCACAAATTTGTGTCTACTTTTGACTCCTTCCTCATGTTCTATCAAATACTCCCTTTTCTGCTATCTGTGTAAATGTATGCATTTGAAAGAAGGATTCTCAAAATGAAGATTTGCACAGTAAGTATGAAAACAAATCACCTCTATTCTAACATATTCTAACAGTTTCTCTCATGACTCTAAAGTAACAAAATGTATCAAATAGTTAAAAACCAATATGATCTGTGCATCATCAGAAAATTAAGCCTGGAGTGTGAGTTCCAATGCAAAATAATGGTGTGCACTTGGTGTCACACAATAGGAAATATTCCATTTCTATTTATGAAAAAATAATATAGAGGACATTGAGTAGCCTTTTCTTGAAAATTTTAATGTAACTTCAGTGCTTGGGTTCATAGCTATGAAAGAAATCAATAAATGATAAGAAAATGTGAAGTAGGAATTAAAGTATAGAAAAAATTCTAGTAAAAGTCCAAGTATATGCTAGTAGTAAATTACTCAATCTAACCTCCTCATATTTTGAATGATAAAGTCCCTATCCTTACCAAAGAACACACAGATTCAAAATTATAACAACAAATAAAATGAAGGACATCATAAATGATAAGAAAATGTTAGTCAGGAATTAAAGTATACCAAGGCTTTATTGGCAAGTGATTGCCAAGTTGAAGGAATATATCGCTGAGCAGAGAGAAGATAAACAGAAAATGCTTCCCTCAATTGGTTGAAAACAATTCTTGAAGATGTGACTTCTCTATTGTAACCAGGTAGAGCACGAAATATACTTCCAAGGGAGTTAGAACCGTCCCGTTCCTCTCCATCATCACCTAGGCATATATATCTTCTACTTTTTTCTTAAACCTTTAATTTGAAGAAAAACAAATAATGAATATTAAAGGGTTGATAACAAGAATTCATGGAAATTTGGGAAACCATTCATCTAGACAGGAATAGAGACAGGGGAGACTATGGACAACGCATCTCTAGAAGTTATGCCCTCTCGTGTTTAATTAGGGTTTTATTGGTGCTTTATAGGTTTACATAACAGTGGCCTCATGGTGACATCTCCATGTGTGCACAGAGCACAGCCTGTTCCCATTCAGTCCCCAGTACTTCTCCTTTCCCTCCCACCTCCCTCACCCTTTCTTTTGCTCTACTATTCTGATACATATCTGTATATGCATAAATAAATTACATAGATACGTTAGAATTTTACACAAAATTGGGACACTCCGTGGTATATCCGTACATACAGCATAACTTGGTGGGTTTTAATCCTGTTCTTCCGCTCTTCCTTCCTCTAGCCCTCATCCTTCCTTGCTTAGCTCTACTCCACTGTTCTACTTTTTATTTTTGTGAGATCCCCTCCCTTTTTCTCCCCGTTTTTTCTCTCTAGCTTCCACATAAAGGGACGCATTGACCCTTGGCTTTCCAAATCCGTCTTATTTCACTTTGCATGAAGTACCCCCCCCCGTTCCATCTGTTCACCCACAAATGCCATACCTTCATTCTCCTTTACTCTTGAGTAGAACTTAATTGTGTGTTTGTACCACATTTTCTCTACCCATTCTGTGGATGGACACATCTTCATCTTTTTCCAGGCCAATGAACACAGAGGAGCATAGAGGCTATTTCAAATTCCCAAAGTCACAGGAAAATAAATGGGCATATAATCATGGATGAGTGCCTTAACCAGAATAAAGTAACTGCACACCCAAACTCTCACGCCATGCAAGCCGACACCCCCTTCCCCAGGACTGCTATGGTCCCGCCCTTGTGCAGAGCAGCTCTTCCTGGAGCAGTGATCTGATTCCTGGAGTTTTGCTTTACCCAACAGACGCGTCTCAAGACTACTCCCAATGCCACTGCAGCAAGGGTGAAGAAGGAAAGGGAGAGCCTCCTAGTTTTCACTTCCGCAGCCATTGCTTATCCTAGGAAGAGGGTCAGCATAGAACTGCGTCTGAAAAAGAAAAGGAGAAATAGACATTGATAAATACAAGTCTGGTGTAGCAAGCAACTTGACAAATATCCGATAGCTGTGTAATAAATTTAGTCCTTACTTGATTCCTAAGTGAGTTCCTCTTAACCTCTGAACATTTAGGAGAAATGCTCTGGAAAGCATAAGTACATAATAAATTAACTGTAATTAATAAATAAAATTCAAATGAACTCTGAATATGGCAAAGTAATATATTTTGAGAAAAATGGTAGTAAAAATGAATTCAAAGAGTAGAGAAATGGAAAAAATGACCAAAGGATACAAAATCTGAACTTATATAGATCATAAAAATAAGAAATAATACCATGAAGAGTATGATAGCTATACTAAAAGCATCCTTCAGTGAAATAAAACATAATTTAAAAAAAAGGAAAAATGTAAAAGAGCAATTGAAAAAATTAGAAAGGATAGTGATTTTTTTTTAAGAGAGAGGGTCAGTGAGACAGAGAAAGAGATAACTAATTTTTATTTAGTTTTTCATGTGACTTTCATTGTTCCAACACTTTGTTGTATACATGGTGCTGGGGTTCCAGCTGGTGTCCTCGTGTATGCTAGGCAAGCACCATAACAACCAAGCTATCGCTTCAGCCCCAGGATAGTGAAATATTAATTGTTGAGGAATAGCAACAAATTAGATCCAGTTTACATGCCAGTACCCTCTGGAAAGAAAGCCACTGTGATGTTGAAGGAAAAGTCATGAAACATTAAACCTCCAGTGGAGGCCTTCACAGAGGAAAATGATGGCCTCTGGCAAGACCCTCTGTTGAGGTCTGGGCACAGCTGGGTCCTCCTCCATGTAGGGGGGCCACTGTGGAAATGGGAAAGCCAATCCCTGTAAAGCTACCTCAGTTAATGTCTTGTGGACCAGAAATGAGCCATTGTTGCCAAGCCCTATACCATGTACAGAGTCAGGGATTAAATACTTAACTATCATTTTAAGGCATTAATTTTTAGGGGGTGTCTGTATTATAACAATCAATAATCACATCTACAGCATTACACATTAGAAAAGAAATAGAAAACCCTTCAGAAAAAGATGCTTTTAAAATGGATTACATTGGGGCTGGAGTGGTGGCTCCATGGTGATGGTGCTTGCCTGGCATGTGAGAGGATACACGTTCAAACCTCAACACCAAACATACAACGAAGAGTTGCAGCAATGAAAGCCATGTGAAAAATGAAATAAAATTGATTCTCCCTCTCTCTCTCTCACTGTCCCTCTCTCTATTTAAAAACAAAATGAAAAAAATGTATCACATAGACCATGTACTGGGATATCTTGGACACCTCGGACGTGAAGTCATAGACCCTCCTCAGTGGCTAATGCAGGGTATTTACTGCTCCTAGCTACGACGCTAGGGAAACATGCGCTGGATTTATGCATGGTTGAAATGACATTTTGATTCATTTTTATAGCTGAGGAATTAAACAACTTGATTTCTTTTGAGCTAAATGATTCTGGAATATGAACATAATATTTATAATAGTTCAAAATGAAGATACCATGTAGTAGAAGAGGAGGCTAAAATAACTATATGACACACGTCACAGTGTGTTTCGAATGTATTTATATTATAATAAAATGCATTTATTAATATGGTTATATACTTTTCTCTGTAGGTTTGATTGATGAGTAAAAATATCCACCAGAAAGTAATGTAGCAGTTAAATTAAAAAAATACTTATTTTCCTAGGAGAATTATTTTGGATTTTTTTAGCAGAAAATACATGAGAGATTATACAATTGAAAAACATAAGCTATGGTGAAAAGCTGCACATGGAAGAAAATTGTGAAATATCTCATGATTTTGCACACATTTGATAGTTACACTAGGCAAAGTAATAATATGGTTCTCCTAAAGTCAGAACTCTGTCAAAATCTGTTTCTTGGGAAATTATTAGATCCAATGGGTAAATCATCTCCTTTTTGCACATTGCTTAGTGATTTCTAAGATATCTTGCAAGTGATTATCCTGATTGCCTTCTTAACATTTTAATGGATATAAATTACCATACTGAATCTTAAAAATTGAATCAAGAAGAATCACATAATTTACTTGATATGGACACAGAAATCTTAGAAAAATCTAAACTTTTTTCACCTATCATTCCTTTATATTTTTTACATTTTATTATTTTTTATATTATCTGGTTCAGCCTTTTTTTATTCATTCAATATAGTTATACATAAAGGAAGGAATCATTGTACATAATCATGATCACATGCATAATGACAGAGCAAGCCAAGGCTGATGCCAGTACACGATTATCCCCTTTGGATTCCCCCTAATCCCATGTTCCACCAACTTTACCCCCCATGTTAGTTGGGCTTCTCATGGAAGTCGAAGGTTCACCACTGGATTGATAACTCCCCTTCTGCCTCCCTCCACCTGCCTTGATATTTCACTTATTCCCACCTGCCTTACTGCCCTCCTTCCTTCATCCCCCAGTGTCATAGACAAGGTTCCCCTTATTGGTATAATAATTCACCTATGTTGCGGTTATTATTAGCTTAGCCAACTTTCAGTCTTTTTCCATTGTATTCTAGCTTCCACATGTGAGAGAGAACATCCAGCCCTTGAGTCTCTGAGTTTGGAATATTTCACTAAGCATAATTTTTTCCTTCTCCATCCATTTGGCTGCAAATAGCAGAGTAGAATTCCATTGTATACATTACCACAGTTTTTGAATCCACTCTTTGGGTTGGTTCCATAGTTTAGCTATAGTAAATTGAGCTGCTATAAACATTGATGAAGCTGCATCTCTGTAATATGCTAATTGTAGCTCTTTTGGGAAAATTCTCAGGAGTGGGATAGCTGGGTTATAAGGTTGTTCCAACCCTATTTTTTGAGAAGTCCCCACACTGCTTTCCAGAGTGGTTGTATAAGCTTGTAGTCCCACCAGCAATGTGATAGTGTTCCTCTCTTCCAACAACCTCTCCAGCATCTGTCATTGTTCATATTCTTCATTTTTGCCACTCTGACAGGAGTGAAATTGAATCTCAGTGAAGTTGTGATTTGCACTTCTCTGATTGCTAGTGATGTAGGGCATTTTCTCAAATATTTATGGTCTTTTTTGACTTTCTCAGTTGAGAAATTTCTATTCAGCTCCCTAGCCTATCTATTGATTGGATTATTTGTGATTTTGGTGTTCAGTTTTTTGACTTCTTTGTATATTCTGAATATGTGTCCCCTGTCCAAAGTATAGCAGGGAAAGATTTTCTCCCATTCTGTAGGTTCTCTCTTGACACTCTTGATTAATTCCTCAGCTGTGCCAAACATTTTGGTATAATGGAATCCCATTCATTTATTCTTGGCTTTAATGCTTGCACTATGGGAGTCTTGTTAAGAAGGCGGTGCCAACATCTATATGTCCTGGAGTGTTGATCCCATTTCTTCTTCAAGCAATTGTACAGTTGCTGGTTCAATTTCGAGATCCTTGAACCATTTTGTTTGATTCTTGTGCAGGGTGAGAGGTAAGGATGCAAACAAACCATCATTTCTTTAAAGTGTATTCACTCTAAGTCTATTTGCTAGAGTTGTTCAGCTACACATAAAAAATAATCTGCAGAAGAAGATTTTAAACTATAAGGTAGCATCCACTGTTCAGTTTTTAATAATGCTCTGCTGTAAGTGGAAAAGGACATTGCCTGAATCCAATTCATACGCACATTGTGAATTACCCACATCAGGACACTGCATTAACTTTTAAATATTCAGTTGAATATGTTATTGACTCCAGTATATTTCTGCTCCTTGGGACCTTCCAAAACTACCATAGTATGCTTAGTTTTTACCTTGATGTTGGTCATGTTTATTTCAATTATCAGCATTTTGTCAGATTCTACAACAGACTTATTTACTAAACTGTGCATATTATGTAAGTTTTATGTAACTTCATGCAAGAGAATGTGCTTATTATTAAAACACTAGAAAACATGTGATTGTGTCTAAGTAAATTCTTTGCTAATGTCTATATGCATAACCTTTAATATTTTATTACATATCAATATATGATGCTTAATATACAAAAAAGCTGATATATTCTATATTTTAATTTGTACAGGAAAGTGGTTACATGATGCTTTTAAATCCTTCACCCCCCCAAAGTTGTACGTAATTGTAACTTTCTCATCCTGTCTTCCTCTCTTATCCCATCTCTTGCCTTCCAAGCACAACCACTATTTTGAACTTTGTGTTTAGTTCTCCCTTGTCTTGGTAAGTAATTCTATCACATATTCGTGAATGCTTATGAAACAAATTTTAAGTTTTATTTAGTTTTAAGCTTTCTTTATCAAAGTCATCTTTTACTGTATACAATCCTCTCAGAACAGCTTTTCTTCAACATTTTTTAGTGTTTTTTGAGAATTGAATAATGGATTTAGTCCACTAATTTTTTCTAGTTTATTTTTATTGAGAAATTTGTTTGTTGAACAATCATACAAGTTTTTAACAAAATAATATAAAATATATATAGTTTCTGAAGATTAGATTGACCCCTAAGAGTGCCCCCCCCAATTACCCACCCTTATCCCACCCTTTCCCTTCCTGTAACATCTCTAAAAACGTATTAGGTTGTGTAACATTACACCTTATCTGGATTTAACACATAGTATTAGACCATCTTTCTCAAAGGCCAGGGTCTAGTTCCAGCCTCCACAGATGAGTGAAGACATTCAACCCTTGGTTTTCTGGGTTATGTTGATTTTACTCAGCATAATTTCTTCCATAGCCATCCATTTACCTTCAAAGGCTGCAATATCATTGTTTCTAATTGCTGTGTAAAATTCCATGGTATTATATACCACCACTTTTGCATCCATTCATCCAGTGAGGGGCATCTGGATTGTCTCCATGATTTAGCTATTGTAAATTGAGCTGCTCTGAACATAGATATTGCTGTATCACTATAATGTGATTCTAGATCCCCTGGAAAAATACCCAGGAGATGAATAGCAGGATCATATGGTGGTCTCATCCCTAATTTTTTGAGGATTCTCCACACTGCTTTCAAGAGGGGCTGTACCGGTCTGCAGCTCCACCAATAGTGTGGGTACCTATCTCTCCACAGTCCCTCCAGCATCTATTATTGTTTATTTTCTTCATTTTTTCCATTCTGACGGCGTAAGGTGATATTTTAATGTAGTTTTCATTTGCATTTATCTGATTACTAGTGATTTAGAGCACTTTCTCATGTTTTCTTTAGCTTGATCAATGTCCTCTGTTGAGAAGTTTCTATTTAGCTCTTTGGCCCATTTGTTGATTGGGATGTTTGTGTTTTTGCGTTTAGTCCATTAATTTTTATGATTGTAAAAATCCTGCATTTTATTTGATAAGAAAAAAATGGCCTAACCCTTCTCTAGTGATGTAATATTTTCTGAAATGCCTTCTACACAACTCCTGAGATAAATTTGCAGAAATTACTCTTCAGTATAACGATGTATGGATTTTGTGGCTTGTATAACATGAAAATGTCAAATTGTTTTCTGAAGTGGTTGTGTCAATTTATCTTCCCACAGAAAAAACAAGAGTACCTATTGATCTGTATCCTGATACTTTATAATCTTAGACATTTATTCTTCATCTTATCATCACCATCGTCATCAATCATTGTTGTTTTACAAGCATGAAATGGTGTTCTATTGTGGTTGTAATATCCAAATCTCTAATGAGAAATGAAGTTGCATGTACACGTTTCCTATTTTCTGAAATTACTGGTAATATCTTCCGAAAAAAAAAATGTTTGGGTAAGTTTCATTGACTTATTAATTTGTGTATCTTGTATTCTGAAACTTGTGAGTTGTGTATGTCATGATTCATTTTGTCCCAGATTTTGATTCACCATTTCACTTCTTCAAATGTCCTTTATTGAACAGAAGTTCTGACAGTTGAACAGAAGGTCATTCAGTGCATTGATCTATTCCTTTAACTGTCACAGTTTCTAGGCTATTTTTGCTTTTATACTTATTTTAGATTTAGCTTGACAACCTGCTGGTGTTTGTACTTTCACATATTTTCTTTATCAATTTTTGGAGAATTTACATCTTTGGGGCATTGATAACTTCCGTCCAATAATAGGGCATTGTTCAATATATTTATATTTCATTCAATACAGAATTTTATCATTTTCCCTCCTGTTTTGCACAGCATTCATAAGACTTCAGTGGGTTCTTGTGTATTTTGATAACGTATACAGTATGTTGCTGTCATTTCTTTTTATTTTTCAGTTTTCTTGAAATATAATTGATCCAATGTGTTTTAAAATGAGATTTTAAAATGATTGTATTAATATGCAGACACTGAACATTCAGGAATTTTTCTTGATCTTCCAAGTTCACACTGTGCTCCTCTAATTGTTAGTGATCTCTCAGGTGTGTTTTATGGAACTTAGTTAAATTATCTATATTTATTCCTCCCCACTCCCTGCGCTTTTAGCCTTGTGTGTCTTTCCCTGCACTGTGTGAAATTTGGAGGACAGAGTTGAAGGTGGCTAAGAGAGTAGGTATCCTTGCCCTGCTCTTGGTTCTGAAGGTAGTGGATTCCCACCTGTCCCCATTTAAAGAGGTGGAAATCTATTTTTATTGTTTGAGATGTATTTGTTCCTCCTCTCTCTTTATAGTCATGTTTTCAATGAGATCTGGAGTATTTTTAACCATTGCATGTTCAAATATCATCTTTTCTCCATTATTCTTCCTCTGCTGTCCCTGCTAATTTATGTTAGACTTTCTTATTCTATCCTAGATATCTCTCCATGATTCTTCCATATATGTGTTCTTATTTTCCAGGACCTGATTGTGTTATTTATTTTATTGTATTTCACTATTCTCATTCTCTGTTTCTCTTTAACTCTATTTATTATATTGGTGAACTTTCTATTTGTTTTCAAATATAAATACCTTAAATGTTCATACATATTAAATATTATATATCATACATTATTTATTATAACATATAATATATAATTTGTTAAAAATGTATATAAAGAATCTAGAAATTTCATATATTTTCTGATCTCCTTATTCCTAGACAATATCCACCTGTTGGTTGTTCTTTGAAATTGTGTCATTTTTTTCCATATTTTTTGTGTATAACTACTATGTATATTCCGTATTTGAAAAATCTTTTCAGTCTGTAGACTTTGGGGCTATTGTTCACTTATATCCATTCATTTATGCTTGTTGACTGTGGGTCTCGGCCATTCAGTGTTTGGCCTGTCTGTGTTCCTTGACTGGCGACACTGCTTGGTCTTCACCTTAAGGAGTCCCCCATGCCCTCACTGGGAGGCTCTGTTCCAGTTTCACACCTGCCCCTCTCTTGTCAAGCTACTGCCTTGAGGACTCAGCTCTGTCTGCAAGCCCCAGGTTTACCTGCCTGTGCCTCCAGCAGTCCGAGGCTTCCCAGTTCCTGCCCAGGTCTCCATTTGCAATTCTGCAATGTGACTTTTCACTAGACTTCAGTATTCTAAAAGATTAAGGTCCTAGTCTACATTTTCACGTAGAACGTTGCTTTGGGAACTAATTAGAACTGATACTGAATTGCTGTTTTGAAGTTACATTTAAGCAGCTTATCATTGTTCATAAAAGTGAGATTTTATTAATTTGGCTTTTACAAATGACAATGAAAAGGTACTATTTCTAAAATTCTGTCATTTATTCCTATGTTTTTAAAGTACCAAGCAAATGTATCTAGATAGATAATATCAGTCAGATAAGATAATAAATAAGTTACTTGGTTAGAAATTAAATAAACTTTGTGACCATGAGTATATAATTATACGTAGTTTAAAGCTATACCAATGGTGCTATTTTATGTTGAAGGTCAATTAAATGTAACTTTTTGCATTCTTAGTAAATTTTGCATTTTTTTCATAATTTGTGGTTAACACATAAAGCAAACATGAAATGTATGCATATTGTATTTATTTTTGTTAGTGATATAATGTTTATTGCTTCCCAAAAGTTATAAGTAATTATATGATGTAAGCAAATAAATATTTCATATGCTGTCTTCATATGTACAGATAACTTGGCTCCCGGGGTGTGTTCCTCTGCTCTGGCCACCATAGGACCAGTTCTCTTCTCATGAAGGCTCACCCTTAGTTAGGATCTCTATTTGGTGTCCAATGGCCTACAAGTACTTGATTGTCTGGAGACTGATTTTTCTATAGGTAACAGCAGATTTACGTTGTTTAATGAACAGGTAATATGCATACTTTTCTAACATGTGTAAATATTTCTCTAATAGGTTTTTAATAAATAATTCATTGGAAACATTTGCTATAAATGAAAATCTTGAGTTATTTTGTTTTATAACTAAATTATAATATCACAAAAATATTTCTACATATTTACTAAGAAATACTTTCTAATAGTGTATCTTTAAAAAATGATGCTATTCTTCTGAAGAAACCAAGTCCTGATGGCTTATTAAAATATTTCATTTCATCTTTTATATGCTGTGAAGAACTGAACCAAAACTCTGTATGAACTTTGCATTCTCCTCCATACTAATTTTGAGCTAATATTGCAGAACTAATGACCGCCTTGAGAAACGTTATTATCAATTCCAGCTGTCTCCTGCATCAAGATACCCTGAATTATGGCAACATTTTAAGAAATGAAGCTCTGAATAAAATCCATTACAGATGAGCTTCTGTTTTAATACTTCTGCCAACTTCTTCATATTGTGGCTATCTTCTTTCATCACAGGAAAAAAAATGTTATGACAACCTGAGTTATTTTTATTTTAACTTCATTTCAAATCATTTATTCTGAGACTTAGTTTATTAAAAAAATCCAGACTTACTGAACAGTTTACCTACAATCTTATGATCTGGACCATCTCCACATTGATATGGGTATCTTTGCTAATGTCCCCTGATGAGCCCTTCTTGTGGTCTCCAAATGTTTTGCATCAGCCCTTCTGGATTTCTTCTTCCTTGAGTACGGGATTGTGAGTCTCTCAGTCTTCTTTATCTTATTTAACATCTTAATAAAAATCTTGGTTCACCAAAGTTACAGTTTCTTCCCAGATTCTTCAGATGAAAATATACACTCGCCATGCATTTTATATAACACACACTTCCTAGTTACATTTGTACTAAAGATTTGAACATCTGTGTCTCTCAATACAAATGTGACATTGCTGACGGTAATGAAGGTATGGAGTGATATAGAGAGAAATTGCACTTTATGAAGACTTTAAGCAGATATTAGCACATTTATTGATTGATTCAAAAAATTTAAAGCCATCATTAGTGTCTTAGTCAGCTTTTTTCCTGCAGTGACCAAAGACCTGATAAGAAAAATTTTAAAGGAGGAGAAGTTCATGAGGGGCTCACAGCTTCAGAGGTCTCATTCCACAGGGGGCTGATTCCATCGATCTGGGCCTAAGGTGAGGCAAAACATCACGGCAGAATCTCGGGAAATATTTGGGGACATGGAAACAGAAAGCCACGAGAGACTTCTCTCACCAGTGACAAAATATATACCCAAAGGCAGTGGCCCAATAACCCACCTCCTCCAGCCACCTGCTACCTGCCTGTATTTACCACCCAGCTAATTCCTATCAGGGCATAATGCACCAAGTAAGTTAAGGCTCTCATGACCCAATCATTTCATTCCTAAACTTTTTTCCCACTTCTTTTATTGGTGCATTATAGTTGTATATATTAATGGGGTTTGTTGTTACAGATTCATGCATGCACATGATAAAACAATATAATTTGGCCAATATCACTTCCCATCCTTTCACCTCTAAAATATCTTCCACTGTCTCACACATGAGCTTTTGCATGACACCTAATATCTAAAGCATAACAATTAGATACCAACCGTATTCCAAATTTCTCTTTCAAAAATAATAGGAATAAAATACTGTCTATGAGATTTTAAAATTCACAGTGCGATTTAAAGGGAGTACAATGGATTGATGAATAAGTAAGCAAACGTTTCTCTGATTGACTTAAGTACAAGTTCGATGTTGACCTGAAAACTGAAATCAGTGCACAGAGAAGTGTGCATTTTACTCTACGTGGTGTGAAAGGAGCTGGGCTGCAGAAGTGAGATTCAGAGAGGGCTTCACCATAATGAAGGTGTGGATAGCAGACACAGGCCTCCAAATCTGCAAAAGATGACACTCTAGAAGGACCCTGTTTTGCCTGAATAATTCATAAAGTCTCCAGCTGAAGGGATAGCAGGGTCAGTCAGTATGGTGTGACCAAAGCAGAAAGCTTGGCAAGGGCAGCATTTGCAAGCGGTGTTGGATAATGTGTCATGCTCAGATTCTCAGTGAAGAAGATCCACTGAAGAAGTTATGTAGTGGAGTAACGTGATGGAATGTCATTTCGATGCAACGTTTCACACTAATTGATGTGAGTGGGAATGTAGGTAGAAGATCCTGGGCAAAGGGTAAGAAAAAGATTAGCAGTATAGACATTTATTGAGCATTTATCCCATAGCAATTCCTTTAGAAATATTAACCCATTTAATCACACATGAGTTAGTCACTACTAGCACATCTAACTTACTACAGTACAGTAGATTAAATAATGGATGGAATGGAAATCAAGTCTGCAGGTGTCCTGGGAAGTACTTAATTTTGCTCTCCAATTTACTGTGGACACACATCTCTCTCCTGTTTCTCCAAGCTCATTCTGGGACTGCATGTACATCCACATGTGCCTTATTTATTTCTTCTTGTCTGATTTCAAATAGGCAATTCCCACTTCACCCTGTAGAATCTTCTAGAACCCTGCTCAAAATTCTCCCTCATATTCGACTCCTTCATTTCACCTAGAATTTTAATCACATAGATGAACTGTTCTCATCTGATCAAGTTGTCCTATTTATCATATTTTAATTGAATCTTTTTCAAACTTTCTTACCCATGAGGAATTCATATCAATCAGTGAATTCTGCATTCCCCTGTGTCCCCCAGTTCAGGCTTTGAAAACAGCTGTGTCTAATAAATCCTGTTTACTGACCTATTATCAGCTCATGATTTAAAAAAATATTCCTTAAGTGCTTCTTTCCCAAAGACTGTAGAAGTTGCTGGAAATATGAGAAGGTACCATAAAGACAGACTTGTCTCTCTTCCCAGTGGAGACTGAGCAAAATGTGCATGCTGCAGAAGTAAGGGGACCCCTATGTATGTGGATGTTGTGATGAGGTGGAGAGGAGATTGGCAAGCAGAGTAGTCCCCTTCAATGGCATGATGAAATGTCCACAGTTGTCATTCTTTTTATTCAGTGAGGATGGTATTTGTCACTGTACACAATGACTGAACAATGACAGATACAAATGAATTTGGCTTCATGTACTAAATATGGCAGGAGAAGAGTGAGTACTTTTTCTCTCCTAAGAGAAACTGTTCTCTTCCCTGAGCTTCCCTTTCTGTCCTAGACTCTGCTTTCTTCCTGCTCTAACATGCACTTTCCCCACCTTCCCTCTCAAGGCCTTGCTTCTCATTGCTACCTACCACTTCCATTACTTTGAACTCTCTTTTTCAAAAAAATCAAGAAAAAAGAAAGGAGTATGAAATGAACAAAAAGAAATAAATAAAACATATTCTCCCTCTCACAATCCTTGGATATCCTTTTTTTTTTTTGTTATTGTTTCTGTGTTTCTAGACTTCTGCCCATGGTCCCTGTTTAAGATCCTCAAATCAAAATAATTTCCTAATTCAGGGCCCAAATATGGGCTTCCAATTCCACATGGATGGTTTCCATTTCTATTTTCCTTTTCTCTAATTTTCCACCAGATTAAATTTCAATCACCATTAAGTTTTATCTTAAATATTTTCCTGTGCTAATTGGAATTATAACTATGATACCAAAGATGGGGTTCTGACACTGTTCAATCTCAATGCTTGCTATAAAGCTCCAGAAATCAAGGCAGTGCATTTTGGGTCAGAGAATAGATAAATAGATGAATAGAAAGAACAGAGAATCCAGAAATAGACTCCCATAAATATAACTAAATGATCTCAGAGGAGCAAAGGCAGTTCAGTGGGGTCAGACTGATTTCAGGAAGTGGTGAAAGAGCAGGTAGAACTGTACATGCAAAAACTGAAAATATACACAGACCTCCCACCTTTCAAAATTTAACCCCAAATGGCTAGAATCCTAAGAATAAAGTGGTAAAGTTCCTAGGAGAAAACCTAGTAACACAGGAGAAAACCTAGAAGACCATGGGCCTGGGGGCGAGCTTTCAGATGCTCCATGAAAGTTATGTTCCACGAATGCCTTGAATGCTGGACTTTGTTAAAATTAGACATTTCTGTATAGGGCAATGCCCAGGGAATGAGATGGCAATGCCCAGGGAATGATATGAGAAGCTAACACCCTGATCAATTATTTAAAACAAGTCTGATAAGAGTGTCACCCTCAATATGAAAAGGCCTCTTAAAACTCAACAATAAAACATAAAACAACGAGGTTAGACCTCACCAAAGAAGATACACAGTCGGTGGATAAACAGATGAAGCAATGAGCCATATCACATGCCATGACAAAAATACAAACTAAAAAAGTAAGTATCACTTACTTTTTTAGTTTGTATTTTTAACTATTAGCATGGCCAAGATTCGGAACACTGAGAACACCGAATGGTGGTGAGAACATGGAGCACCAAGGACTCTTTCACTCATTTCTGCTAGGGTGACTTTGGGAAACACTTTGGGCGGTCTTACAACACTAAATATGCTTTTACCACATGGTCCAGCTATTAAGCTCTTTGTACCTGCACAAAGCACTTGAAAACCTCACATCCACAAACACCTGGATACTGATTTTTATAATAGCTTTATTCATAACTGTCAAAACTTGGAAGCAATCAAAATGTCCTTCAGTAGGTGAACAAATTAATAAACATCAGAAATACATCAGAAAATGGAATATTATTCAGTGCTGAAAAGAAATGATTAAATGATGAAAGACACGAAAGAGACTTCAATGCAAATTACTACACGAAGGAAGTGAGTCTGAAAACGGTACAGACTGTAGGATTTCAACCAAATGACATTCTGAAAAAGAATAAGCAATGGAGACAGTCCAAACCAATGTGGCTGTCAGAAGCAGATAAATAGGTAGGTAAGGCAGGAGGATTTGAAGCACTAATATTCTGTGAGAGTCTCCAGGCAAACAAACACCCTCTCAACCCCTGAGAAACAGTCCTTTGCAAATGAGTGTTTTGCTCCAGACCAGACTGACACCTACCCAGCTATGTTGCTCAGCATTTCTGTTGCTGTGACTGAATGACCTGAAAGAACAATTTCAGGAGGAGAAGGTTTATTTAGGGACTCACAGTTTCACTGGTGCCAGGTCATGGAAGGCCGGCTCCTTTTTTTGGAGCTTGAGGTACACATCATGGTGGCGCTCGTGGCTCCAGGCAGCAGGAAGCTCAAGGGAACCAGAGCAGAGAGAGCAACTCCACAGCAGATATAGAATACATACCCCAAAGGCACGCCCCAATGGCTCACCTCCTCCAGCCACACCCCACCAGCCTACAGCGGCCACTTATGGAGATTTATTCACTGATTGGGTTAAAGACTTTTTAACCCAGTTGTCCCACTTCAGCCCCCCAAATTGTCACAGTGAGCTTTGGTGGGCACATTACATTCAAACCATAACATTCAGCTGTGCAGAATTCAAGGACCTCCACTGCTGCTGTGAGAGCAGATGCCATGGCACCAGGCAAAGCTGCTTTCAGCTACAAAGCACTTCCTGTGAACCCGCTGTTCAGCTGGATTAATTGCTATCTCATAGTACTCTATGGCCCTGACAAAACCCCCAGTGCTACCTCGGTTTGATCTGCTTCTGAGCCAGATGGCAGCAGGTCATATAAGGATCTGACATCTTCTCTTCTCTGGGATGGACCCAGTGCCCTCCCCATGAAGTTGGCAATGGTACTCCTGCTTTTGAATGGAAAGCTAGCCTTTTCTTTCCTTACTCTTGAAAAGACCCTCATCCTTTTCTCAGCAGGAAGCTCATCTGAAAGTATTTCTCCCAGCTTCTCCTAAATCTCTGACTAAGAGTAAATTGTCCTTCACTGTACTTCAAAAGTCTGAGTTTTGTGATTGTTCCCATATTCTAATGGGGAAAAATAACCCATTTGTATTAGAAATTGCTGACAATATTAGCACCGTATGTACACCTCTGTTAGTCAGCTTTTGCATCTCTGTGACCATTATACCTGACAAGAGCAACTTAGAGGATGAAAAGGTGATTTGGGCTCACTGTTCCAGAGGAGTCAGTCCACAGGGAGCCAACTCTATTGCTCTGGGCCCCAGGTGAGACAGTACATCATGAGGAATGGGCTCAGCTACGGAAAGCTGCTGAGCTGGTGGCAGGGTCAGGAAGACAAGAGAAAGAGGCAAAGAGCCACAGGAAGCATTCATTCTGCAAGGACAATGTGACCCACCTCCTCGAGCCGTGCTCTGTGTGCCCGGTTACCACCCAGTCAGTCCATTCACAAGAGTATGGACTGACTGGATCACAGCTCTTGTAATCCAATCATTTCATGTCTGAATACTCCTGCAATTAATTCCAGGAGCCTCGGAGAATACTTTGAATCCAAACCATGACTGCATCAGTGTACTTTTTTTGCAAAATCCCATTAAATACACAACACCCATTAGAAAACCTAATATGCATTGTGAACTTTGGGTGATAATTATGCATCATGGATGGTTTCACTCTATCAGGGAGTGCTAATAACAGGGGAAGTTGTGTATGTGTTTGCAAAAGTGTTAAATGTTTCTTTTGTTCAATTTTGCTGTGAATTTTGGAAATAAAATCTTATTTTTAAAATTTTATTGAGGAGTTATGATGTTGTACAATCATTAATGCATATTTAGTGAAAATATGATGTGCTCCTAATCCTAATTCAGAATCATCCCCACATCACCCACACCCCAGTCTGTTGACTCTTCTATATTTCCCCCATAATATGTATAAATGTCTTAAAATACATAATCGTGTGTATATTTGTATATACATACCTATATGCATATATATATATGTATATATATATGATTGTGCATTTTCAGAATCGAATAATTGCATAAGTATTATTTGGTTTCTTGGGGGAGTAAAGAGGAAGTTGTACTGTTGATACCTGCCCTAGTTCTCTCCATAGCATTCCTCTTATCTCCTTCCTCCTATCTCTTCCCTCCCCCCACACATAACTATGGTTCCTCTAGATTATGTGTTGATTTTACAGTTTCTCTTAAACAAAAAAAAACCTTTAAAAAGAAGAAATATGAATGGCCAAGAAATATATGCAAAAAATGTTTAATATCCCTAGCAATCAGGAAACGCAAATCAAAAGTACATTGAGATTTCATCTCACTCCAGTCAGAACTGTAATTATCAAGAATAAAATAATTATAAATGCTGGTGAAGACGTGGGGGGAAGGTACACTTACACGTTATTGGAGGGATTTCAAGTTATTGCAACCACTTTGAAAAGTGGTATGGAAGTTCCATAAAATACTAGGAATGGAAAAATAATAAGACCCAGCCATTCCACTCCTCAGTACTTATCCAAAAAAAAAACTAAATTAGCATACTCTAGTGATGCTGGCACATGAATGTTTATATCCATGTACTTCACAAAAGCCAAGCTATGGAACCAGCCCAGGTGCCCATCAGCAGATGAGTGGAAAAAGAGAATGTGGTGCATAACACAGTGGAGTTGTTTGAGTCAGCTTCCGTTGCTGTGACGAAAGGACCTGACAAGAACAATTTTAGGAGGAAAAAATTTATTTTGAGAGTTCACGGTTTCTGAGGTCTTAGTCCATGGAATGCCAGCTCCTTCCTTTGGATCTCAAGGTGAGGCTCAGCATCATGGTGGAAGAGAGTGGTGGAGGGAGCCTACAACTTGAGGCATCATATTGGGGAGCAGAGCAAAGCAGATCAGAGACAGACTCTACACCAGCTAGAGCATATACACTGCGAAGGCAAGCCTCCAATGATCCACCTCCTCCAGCCACACCCTACCAGCCACAGGTGTCAGTTAGTCCCTGTGAGGGGATATGCTCAATGATTGGATCAAAGTTCCTACAACCGGATCTTTTCACTTTGCCTTCACATCGTCACAGGCGAGCTTTGGGGAACACCTCATATTCAAATCATAATGGGAGTTTTACTCAAACATAAAGATGAATGAAAGTCTGCCATTTCCCTGTAAATGCATAAACTGGAGAACATCATGTTAAGTGAAATAAGCAAAAATCATAAAATCAAGGATTTAATGTTTTCTCTCTTTTGTGAAAGTTAGACCAAAATAAAGGTGGAAAAGAAGGAGGATCCCATGAAAATGGAAGAATGATCAGTGGAGTAGAGAAGTAGAGGGGAGAGAGGAGGAACAGGAAAAGGAAGAATCTGCAGCATGAAACTGACCAAATCATTCCACATACATTTAGAAGAGGGGAAGGAAGGTAGAGAAGGAGAAGGGGAGGGAAAAAGGAAGAACTAGGGATTATAATGGAGCAAACTGTATCCCATGCATGCATGGTTATGTCAAAATGAACCCCAATATTATGTAGAACTATAAGGCATTACTAAAAATTTTTAAAAATCAAAAAGTTTGAAAAAAGCACAATTACATCTAACACAAAGAGCACTTCCTGTACACCAGGTTGTCTTTCTGTTTTGTTATGTGTACTTGGGTACATGTATCTATCTATCATAAAATATAGGAGCATTTAACATTAAAATTAACATACTTTATTATTTTTTTAAAGAGAGAATTTTTTTTTAAAGAGAGAAGGACAGTGAGAAAGAGAGACAGAAAGAATCAATTTTTATTGAGTTTTTCACATGGCTTTCGTTGTTCTGACATTTAGTTGTGTATGTGGGTTGCTGGGGTTTGAACCCGTGTACTTGCGCATGTAGGGCAAACGCTGTAACTACCAAGCCACCGCTCCAGCCCCAAAATTAACATACTTTAAAAGTTTCCGTTTGGGACTGGAGCGGTGGCTTGGTAGTTACAGCACTTGCCTGGCATGTGCAAGTACAAGGGTTCAAACACCAGCACCATGTACACAACTAAGTGTCTGAGCAAGGAAACCCATGTGAAAAAATTCAATAAAAATTGGTTCACTTGGTCTCTTTCTCACCGTCCTTCTCTCTTAAAAAAATAAAGAATAAAAGTTTCTATTTGTTTAATATATACTCTACTAATTTTCACCCCAGAATGTAGTTGTCGTTTTTTTGTTTATTTGTTCAAATATAAGGAAAGAAAGGATACAAATGTTGAGGGATTGTACATAATTGCATGCTATTAGGAGGAAGCTCTGGACTTTGCCGCACAGGAGGCTGAGTCCATGCCGCTCTCCTGACCTCGAGGAAGAGTTTAGATCTCCCAATTATATGACCACAGAGGGCCCTATGAACTTCACCTCCCCTCTGCAGTTTCTTTAAATGTGTGCTTACACAATCGTGCTAATAACATGTTGATTTCCTCTGCTGGGACCCGGGGGACAGGAAGGCCTTCTCTGATGTGCACTGCACCTGGCTTCACAGCACAATGACACCCAGAGAGGGCAAAAGTGAGCATGTGCAAACTCCCTGCACACTCCACAGCAGGAAGACCACCTGCTCACGGGGTCAACTGCCATGCTTCTGCTCTGTGGAGTCTTATTTAGGACACACTAGAAGATTTTATCATAAATCTTTAAATACGGTGATATGTTCTCGAAAGTATTCCTCAGAAATTCACCTTGCATTCGCGACCTCACAAAGCATATCATCTTACAATAGGGCTCAGTTCGATGATTTGATTTTGAGCCACAAAGTGGTGTTTTGCGGAAGATAAGTGGCCTGGAACAAGCTCAGTCAATGCTAGTCAGGAACACTTGGAGAGAAGATACCTAAAGCAATGGTGGAAAGAGATGAAGAAATTGATTATAGCAGCGTGGAGGCACCTTGCCCTCGAGACCCATGTCAGGATTGCAGATGTCAGATGCCACCATAAGCAGATATGTGATTGTAGCGTATGTTAAAACTAGTACAGTAAGTATCTCACTCCCATTATGGATGGTACAACAGCTTGCATTCCACTGTAGCTCAAGTTGTAATTTCCCATGACAGCTTCATCCATGTCTCCTCAAATATCCTACATCTCACACCTGGATGGAGGTGAGAATGATGTGCTGTGGAGAGAAACGTGACGAACTCACTAATGCCCTGGGGGTGTTTCACGTTTAATGTGATGGTATGAAAATCTTATAGCTCTGCATTGATAGTGTATGATGACTACGTGATGTGATTTATACACATTTATGACCAATTTGATATATTATTAATTGTGCATATAGGAAATGCATTTATACAATTTATAATTTTATTTCATATGATTGTAATATAATATGATTTGTTATCTAAATACAAAATTTATATCTGAATGAAAATGTATACATTGTATATATGACTACTACATGTGATTGGACATATACAGGCATATGAGTATATAATTAAATCCATTTAATATTCATGTTGGCCTAACATGTTATTATTTCTGCTAAGGGGCATATTATCATTTTTCTGCTGTCTGTCTAATGATATACTCTTATGCTATACTCTGTTATATTCACTACAAACAAAGCAATGTGTAACACCTGCTGTGTGGGCGTCATCCAGAGTTCTACCTCTGATTGCCTAGGCTATAGTTATGCTAAATTCCTATGGGGACTTTTTTATGTGGAATAATTTTCTTCCTTTCCTCTGCATTTTTGTGTTTATTTTAAAGAATAAAAAATATATTTTGAAGAATTTATTAAATTGATATGTAGATTTTACCTAGAATATTAAAAAAACACAATTTGAGAGATTTATACGCAACCGACTATTTTTAGTAAAATATTGAATCTTAAACACTCATATCATATTGAAGAATTCTGTGGAACATACGTCACTCTGTGGTGCTGTTTTCATACTCTATTAAGAGTAGCATTGATGAGATAGCGCCCATATGTTACACATTCCTTCCCTGCTGGGCACCATGTTCAAAATGCATCCCCAGCAAATATTTCTTCCCCCAATGTGTTTTAAATAGAATCTGTCTCTCTCGATACCTGTAACAGAAAATAACATGTACTATGTGGCTGTGTGTTTCAGATTTTGCAATAGCCTGGGTTTGTTTCCTTGGACGAGTGAGCATCAGGGAGAGTGGATGAATACAATCTGTTATGAATTCAGAGACTTTTAATTCTTGCCAGGTGGGAAATTCACTATGCTCACCACAAACTCTAGAGAGATTCAAGCCCTTCTCCCTTGTTTTAATCACTGCTTAAAATTCCTCATGTTATTACCTACCACGCTTCTAGCCATCCAGTTCCCTTTATTGCCTATGCTGTGGAAATATGACTGTCCTACATTTACAGAAGGTGTCAGTCTCCAAAGAGGCAGCACAGGCTTGTAGGATGAGAGCAGGGCATGGAGCAAGGCTGCTGGGCTTGTCTCTTGCCTCCCCTATCTACCAGCCATGGCCTTGGACATGGCCTTGGACAAGTTGTTTAACATGTCTGTCTCTAGTATGGCAACTTGAGATGAGAATAATAATCCCTATCCCCAGAGAGTTATTTAGAGAATTTAGTGAGTTAATAAATGACCTCATAGGTCAATTTCTGACACATAATGAAAGCTCTGTGAGTTTGCTTCAACAGTATCTGAGAAACTATTTAAAATAAAAAGCACCCCCTTGCCTCTGTATTCGGGGAGTCCACCTTGCACCTCTTGCAACGCAGCTCGTTCTCCGCTGGTCTTCAGTGACATGCAAGCCACACTGCAGCAGTTGCATTGGTTCTTTTCTCAAATACTGAGCACACTGTGCATTGGGCCCTGTGTTCAGTGGCAATGGCCAAGCCTGAGGAAGTCACAGGCTCTGAACTTGAGAAGCAGGAGGCTCCAGAGGGGTAATTCCATTTTCACAGGGAGGTAAAAGTTGGTCAGCCTGATGGAGAAGCATCCGTTCGAGGTGCAGAGAAGCATCATGTTTTACATGGAGGCCACCACGAGGTGACCTCAGTGTGGACTCTGTGGTCAGCATACCTCAGCTTAAGTGCTGGATCTTCCAATTGCCTAACTCATAAACAAAAATAAGTTCTCTTACCCTAATAGCCTTTATTTCCTCTCTGGAAACTATAAGAGGCCAGTGTTGACCTCACAGGATCATTTTGAAAAACTTTCCTTGCTAACATTAATCACTAATATCAATAGAACACTCTGATTCAGGCAATAAGCTGCTGATTTTTTGTGGATCCACAGGAATTGTATAGAAGTAGTTAAAATGATGCCTTGGACTCCAGAAGACATTCGAAAGCACAGAGCTGCTAATATCTATTTCCTCTCACATATTACAAACCTGTGACTGAGCTGAAGTGGGCGATTCCACAGGTGGATTTGGGTTTCCTACCTACTTCCACAAAAGTCTGACAGAGTGTGCGATCGGATGAAGGCAGTCCAGGCGCAGAAGGACTTTCACCTGGGGAGCTTTACCACCATGGGGCTCTGGAGTGTAAGTGTGCTACAGTGTGGAGAGGAAGCCATCGGTCCTCACAGCTTCCACAGGTTCTGCCTGATCACTTAAGACGGGAGATGGTAGGTGGTGGGGCTCAACACAGCCCATTCCGACTCCTCAGAGGAAAGCAACAGGAGGACACAGTGACCTCTGTCTGGGTAGAGGATATTACCCAGACTATGCCTGACCCACTTTCATGGTGCTTGGCTGCCTCCAGACAATGCAGTTATGCAACAACTTGGTTTGACAGAGTCATTCCTTTGTAAGATAGAGGAGACAAAGAGACTGTCATGATACAGGTTCCAACCATGCAGTGCTCAGCAAGCAAGCAGAAGGCATTTTAATATTTTTGAGACTGATGAAAAGTCACCTAAAACTTCTAAGCAAGAGAGTGGCATGATATTTTTAATTGATTTTAAAAGCCTCATGTGCTAAATTGAAAGCACAAAGAAGGGGGTCAGGGCTAGAGTGGCAGTCTAGATAAAAGGTTCCTTTGGAAACTCAGGAAAGACCAACCTGGAAGTGCCTGAACAGTGATTGGAACAGGAAGCCATGTGCATGGGATGTGTTTTGGTGAGATGGCTACGATTTCTCTCTTTCATTCTGTCAATTCTTACCTGTGCATGGAGAGTGTCTGAGACTAAGCAAGAGAACAAACACTGAAGAAACAAGTGTTGATCTTCAGCTGGAATTAAATTTGGTTTCCCCTAAGAGAAATATGGGAATCTGAGAGGGAAACACTTTGGGAAGTAAAGAGCTGTTTCTTCTGTGTTAAAATTCAGAAGCCTGTTACATATCGACATGGACGTGTAGGTGAACAATTTGTGATCTTAGAGCCTGGGTTTAGAAATCGTAGTTACACATCTATTTGAAAATGTAGAATAGAATCCAGACTAGGAAAAAACGTGATAGATTTAACTGGATTGAGGAGAGACACACAATAGTAGAATATGTGTAGAGGTGGGCAACAACTCAGAGTGGAATCTAGGGCATGTGAGGTAGAAGGGGAAACTGAGAGTCGGCAAAAAGGAATGGACGAGAGCAGGGGGAGATGCAGAATGGAAGGCGAATGAATACAGTGGTCTAGAGCCAAGGATGAAAGGAATGTGGAGCTCTGTTGCGATAAATGCACCCAACATATTACTGAAGAAGAGCCCAGAGCAGATAAGTGTGGTGATGTGGACATCTTTGGCAACCGTGACAGGAGCACATTTTGGGAGGGGATTTGGCCAAGTCTGCTTCAGTGGTAGAGAGACTGAGGAGTGACTATAGTCAGCAACTTCAGGATGTTTGGCTGAGGAAAGTTGTGCCGACCTAAATCAATAGAGAAACAGGTGCAGAGTACTTTTATTTTATTTTACTTTTTAAACATTAATGATGTTGGGTCATATATGTGGGTTGATGAGAATAATCTGATGGAGAGGAAGAAAATAGAGATGCAGAAGAGAAATCATGCAATTGTAGAAGAAAATTCCATGAGAGTTTAGTGATACCAGATATGATCTATTCAATAAGAGGAATTTAAGAAGTAAATAATGAATGGTTTCCTTGGGGGGATGATGGGTATATTTTTATCAGATGCTTTAAAGTACTCCCTCCTACTCATAGAATTAGAGAAAGCAAAGCAGGTCTTTCCAGTACATGGCCCCTGAAGGGTGTGTCTAGATTATTCCTATATTGCTGAACATGGGCCTCCCTCCCCTGGCTCTGTGCCCTTTCCAAGCTCAACTCTCCAGGGACCACCCTGGGGAGCTAACGTTTTGGTACACTCCTGAGCGGAAGGCCTGAGGTCATTGTGTGTGTCTCTACCCAGAAATCCACTCTCATGCTCATCTCATAGAAGAAGACCACAGGGTGGAGGAGACCTTCTCACAGTGACACTCGGTGCCTCCCTGTCTTGCTACAAACTCTGTCCATGCGTTCCTGAGCCACATGGCTCTAGATGAAGTTCATGCATGAATCTTGTCTTGGACACTGTTGTCCTGAGGCATTGCAGGAAACTTGGACAGGGTCATATCAAAGCTAGAGATATCCTCTAGGGTCAAGTGTATATTACAGGAATGCAGTATCATCAGTGGCCACCTTCCTGTCTGTAGTTCACAGTGGCTGTTGTGTTTGTGGGAACAGGCATCAGACTTATGGGTGAAAGTTAGTGTGGAGATCTGACAGCTAAAAGGGGGATGAGTCACTGTCTTCCCTGTTATTCATTGGGCCCGTGTCACAAATACCAGATATGCAGGTTCCATGAAGGCACATGATAGGCACATTTTTTGCCACAGGATCATACACCCATGAATCAGCAGATCACTCAGGAATCCTGCAGTATGAGAGACTCCTGGAATGATAGAACTACCAATGCTTCTGTTGCTTGGCTCTTCCTCAATACTGGACTTCTGAGGCCTAAAATCACAGAAGAATGTATAAACTGCTCATTGCAAACACTCTGAAGTCCATTTCAGTCTTAGGGCAGCATGAGCTACCTCCTACCCCCTAGGAAGTAGCTTCATGCCTGGGGAAGTGAAATCTCTGGGTAGCATAGGTACATCCATGTAGTTGAAGAAAATCGAGAGATTGGAGACAGTAATGTGATTAAGGACCCTTATTGCAGATTTAATTGTCTGAATTCAACAATCAGGAGCTGTCAGAACTCACTTTATTCTTGGACATCCCACATAAGCTTTCTGAGAGGCTTCCTGACAACTTGATGAGACATAAGGGAAAAACAAGACCCCTTTACTGAATCCACTGAGATATAGTGTTACAGTGTCATGGTGACATAAAAATTGCAAATGATATAAAATGGCAGGAAGTAGAGCTCTATATATCCAGATCTTTGTTCAGATGGACCCAAAATGAATCAATAGAGATAGGGTAACAGAGGAAGAACAAAGGTGCAAGAGAAGTTAGATTTCTTGCAGCAAATGTGGGCAGTGATCTGTGGCTCAGACTTGTGATGTGTCCAAATATTCAAAAGGCAGATTAAGGATTTCTAGGATAAGCCATCAAGGCCAGCGACCCCAGGTCAGTGAACGTTTGGTCGCTACGTTCCTACACAAAGTGATGCTTCAACCCTGAGCACATTGCACAACACACTGACAACAACCCATGATGCACACAGGTGTCACATATGTCTAACCTGTTCTAGTTATATAGGTTCAATGTCGCTTTTCATCCATCAACACTTCCATGTTATAATTCCCATTAAGTACATTAAAAACATGTAGTAATATTAGTTCATTAGAAAGATAAGTGACTAAAATAATCATAGCATTTGAAAAAACTATATTCAAGAATCCAGTTCTAACATGCTGTAACCCAACTGTTGAGACTTGGGCTACCTTGCCTGAGCTGGCAATGTCAGGGTGACTCCTTTCAGGATGGAAAATGCACATGATCGATGCACGTAGTCATCATGCTGGCGTTCCTCCACAGTGAGGTGTACATGTGGATATCGGTCCACTTTTAGTCAATTTGCTTAAGTGTAGTCATGTTTTCCTAATAGTCTGCTCCTAGTTGATATTGGTTTCCATCAATGAAGTGTTCAAAATCCCTGTCTTTGAGCATAAATTACCAACACACAACATCACAAGTTAGTAAAATGACTGCTGCCAGCTATGGCCCTAGGATTAAATATAGATTAGTTTCTGGTCTAAGTGAAAACTATTTTGAGCGAGAGGAAGAGAAGAAAAAGAAGGTATCTATATAATACCTGTAGCCAATAAATATGTGTATACTTCAGTACTAAATAAAATCATGGCAATGAATTCTTGATAATATACCTGCAGCATGCTTTAAAAAAAGCATGTACTTCATTTCAGTTATGGCATAACACATATTGAGTTTAATGTAGACCTATTATATTGATACATATTTTCTTCATAGTATCAAAATATCATTGATGTTATATTTAAAAAATATGTTAAAACTTAGTTTTGTTGGGGCTGGAGCAGTGGCTCAGGGGTTACGGTTCTTGCCCGGCAAATGGAAGTACATGGGTTCAAACCCCAGTACCCATGTATACAACTAAGTGTCAGAGTAATGAAAGCTACATGAAAAACTCAATAAAAATTGATTCTATCTCTCTTTCTCTCTCACTGTTCTTCTCTCTTAAAAAAACTTAAGTTTTGTTTTAAATAATATTTGACCAATTTGATTATAAATCTCTGTTGTCGTTTATATTCCTGATTTCCCTGAGAATTATTTTCTAGACTAGCAGAATGAAATAACTATGTTATGATATTTACAATCATTTTCCCTTTTTTGTATTCATCTCCTTAGCCTCTTTATCTCTCTATGTACACATAAACACTCTCTCTCTCTCTCTCTCTCTCTCTCTTACTCAGCCATCAGTCTTCATATTTATCCCAAGCTAATTTCAAACACACACACCCAGATGACCATCTGGCTTCAAATTTCCATCAGCTGGGACTATAAGCATGAGCCACCCAGATCTGTTTTTTCTTAGTCTGTGAAACAATAAAAAGGCTACTCTGTAGTAAAATAGTATACCATCATAAAAAAGAAAAAAATGATTATTTTACACAAAATATGGCTCAATTTATTATTCATGGTACTGATTAAGTTTTGGAAATCAAAAGAAATTTTGAAAGTAAAAGAAAATAAAATAAACCTACATGCTGTATGTTAAAAGTTCTTGAAGTAAAAGGAATAAACAGTTACAGACAAAATGAACTTGTATCTTGACAGTAATGCCTTTTTACTCCAGAAAGTCAAAAGTAATATTCAACTTTTGTAAACTGATGAAGTTCTGTTATACTGTTTATAAAAGGTGAAATGGGTATATAATTTCCTATTAAAATAAAACAATATAGCATGATTTTTTTCAGAGCATAATTTTGTATAAATGATTCAAACTAATTCCCATCTCTAATTTTGGTATTCATTTGCATTCATTATTTCAATGTGTTAAGAATCACATGTAGTGAGGAAATATTTAAAACTTTTCATCAGCATGGAGATTAAAATAAGATAAACTTCTTATTTATATAAACTAAACATAATTAACTATTACAATCATTGCATAATTTTTAAAATATTTCCGTTTCTTTTACTTAATATTTCCATGTTTCTTCAAATCATATTTTTTTCTAAAACGGTACGTTGATTTGTATTACATTTGACAGAGATTCACCTGAAGTTAGCTGTGTCCAGGAGCTAGCTGCTGGGTAATAACAGAGATGATCTGCAGCTGAGGTTCTGAACCATCCGAATCAGGATACACATGAATTAAACAGAAAATACCACCTTCATTGAGATCACTTGATATTGAACCAGACCACAACCTCACTTAGGCTGTGAGGTTTTCAAACTCAAGCATTCCTGCATTTGGTGGTGAAGGCTTATGCTTTTGAACTTCTCTCATGTCTTTGTCATTTAAATTGGCCATCTTTAAGCAGAGTTTCTTTAAGGGTTCGTGTGAGATGGTTATTCCCAAGAAGGGGGTGACAGGAGCGAGGCAATCATCTGTATTTATTCTCTGTCAACTCTTTAAAATCAAAGTTCTTGATCATAACTTTAAATAAACACAACTAGCTCAAACTTCACAGAAAGAATTTTGGCAAAGCATCTTCACAGTCTTAAATGTTTCCACCAAATTAATCCATTATTCCATTGTAGGGTTTTATGCTAAGAAAATGTGCATGTGCATGTGTCTCACACTGAGAGAAATAGGAAGTCTGAGTCCATCTTCAGAATGTAGTCTCAAGGTTCCCCTATAAAAGGCAGCCATCTTAAGTCAGGGAATCATGAGGCTAGGAGGAAGCCATGTTTAAAACTCCCCATCTAGTGTCTCCTTAAACCTGTGAGCACTGCCCACTTCTGGTACCCCACCTACCTTTGACTTTCCATACCCTGCTTACCCACTTCCTGTGACCCTTCCAGTATCCTTCCTATCTACTTCCTGTTATCTTACTTCCTGTGCCCACCTCTATCCAACTTTAGCCAAAGGACTAGATTATACCCCTGATTTCCTTCAACCGGGGTAAAAGGCAGCATTTAATGCAGGCTGAGGATAAATTCCAAGGATTCCCTGGATCAGTGTGCATTTCTTTTCACCCTTTGACCAAAGTCTGCCTTCTCACCCAACTCTCACCTTGTGTTTGTTCCCGGTATTTCTAAACACACACACACACACACACACACACACACACACACACACACACGAAACAAAAAAACATAAGCAACGGTTTTGAAATGGCAGGTAGAAATCACTTTTCAGTTAAGAATAACTTATACACTGTCAATTTAAATTCCTCTTATAAGAAACAGGAATTATTTTATCTTAATATATTGATATATTTATTACATTATTGAGAAATGACATTCATAATAATTCATTAATATTGGAATACAATGGTTTGGGATGTAGTTTGCTAATCATGCTAAACATGAAAGCCTGGGCTTTTTAATGACCAGTACTGAAAAAAAAAAGATTAAATTACAAAGGATCCTCCGACAGTAATTTTTCTTAGGAAAGATTCTGATCTTGGATGTCTGAGTGTTACTATTACTATTTTTTTCCATTTTGATTTTGCTAAAAAACAAATGCTGTGCTTTCCTATGTGGTATATGTCCATATGACAAATATCATGTACTTTAGAATCCATAAAGTTCAAAAATGTTTAGTAAATATCAAAGTTTCATGACTCACTGTTCTCACTGAAATTACCGAAAATGTTGAAGCATTGATTTTGTAGTTACAATGACGAGATCCTGGCAACTGATTTTCCTCACTGTTGTGAATCTTCTTTTAATTTCTGGTCTATAGGAAACAGAAAGGATATGAGTACAGAAGAACACAAGTGTATGTTCAAGAAAATCAGTTTATTTTGAAGGAATTGACAAGCTAGCTTTCAAAATGCACATTTGGAGGGGTTTTTATCTTATACATAATTTCACGGTCACATAAAAATTATGAGTATTTATTCATAATAGGAAAGGCGTAGGTTGTTTCAGTTAGATCTGGAATTGCTACCGAGTCTTTATTCTAGATGCAGAAAAGTTCTTGGGAGTGAAAATGGTTGTAAACAGGCTTCAGAAAGTAGTAAAAGCAGATTCTGCCAAAAGTGGTAAGAAAATAATAAGAAAAATAAAAATAGAATAAAATGAAATAAGGAAAGTACTGATGACAATTGGAACTGGACTGATAAGAAATCACAGAAAGTCCTGAGCAACAGAAGCAGGGCTGTTAGAGAGGCACAGAGGTTGGGGGAGACGCCCAGGAAAGCTCATGCACTGTGCGAGTGTTGCTGGAAACATTCTGGCAGCTCAAATAGCAGAACACAGCCACAGAAGGGCTTTAAAAGAGGTACAAGAATTCGAGGAGTGACAGCATTTTAATTAATGTTAAGAAGTTCAGCCAGCATTTCCCACCCTTGGAAGCACTTGACACATGATATTCCATCGCTATTTCAAGACTGAGAGGATAATGTGGTTAAATATGTTTGGGGAAGATGAGAATAAACAAAATTAAAGTGATCCTCTGGTCTCTCCTGAGTGTGCCCTCTCTTCCATCTCTCCTGCTCCTGACTTGGTCTTGACATTCATCAGCTCCCCGCCCTTTGCTCCCACACAACACCTCCTAATGAAATGCCCCTGACAGCTCTTTCCTCTGCAGGCCACTCTGCCTTGGTGTTGTCCAGACCATGGAAAAATCTATTGTATCTCAGACAATAACAATTTAATGTTCACTTTTCCTAAACTACTTTATCAAATGTACAAGAAAATTCCTGCCAAGGCCTGATACATAGGGATGATCCACCCACGGGCACAGAGTAAGTGGGGCAATATCGTTGGGCCAGTTAGCAGGAGAAAGGTAAGTGAAGGTAGCATTCTCTCTTCCTTAGTACACACTGCAGGATCACTCTAACATTGATAATAACCATGGCTAACTAGTTCCAAGAAGCAGGTTGATTATTGTTTTTTAATAGATTTCACCTAATTCTAGTCCTATGAGGTAATTGCCATTATTGATCCCACTTAACAAGCAGCAAAAGTGAAACATTAAGAGTCTGACAATCTTTCCCAAAGAGAGTCATCAAGTGAGCATTGGATTAGGGATCTGCGGGAACACTCCTGACCCCAGAGTCCAAACCACTGCCTTCCAGTCCTTCTAGCCACACAGCTTCCACCCAGCCTGGAGCCCTGTCTTCCTCCCTCCCCATTGCCTCTTATGGTCCTCCTTCCTCCTTCCCTCTGTCCTTCTTTCTCACTGCCCTCAGTCTTCTCCAACAACCCCTAATGAGGACCCCAGGGCACAGGGTAGACGTGGTGGCTTCCCCCAGCCACACACGCAGCCGACCCCAACACACGAAGCAATGGGCTCCGACTGGATGCAGAGCCCTGCCTCTGCACGCTCTATCAGAAACAAGGGGCTTGAGCCCCCAATATTATAGAAGTGTGGCCACTCCTGCCCTTTCAAGGCCATGCTCCCCTGTGAATCTTTCCCTTCCAGCCTTTAACTTCACCTAACAGATTTAATTCTTCAGCTCCCAGCCTATTTGAATTAATAACTGAGAGACTATGCTTACTTATAAGCAAATATTTTCTCCAAAATGAGCAAAGCTAGGATGTGACTTTAATAAAAATAATTTACTGTATGATAGAGTGAGGATAAAAATTGAGTATAGAAGCAGATTTGGACATGAGCTGGACAACTGTCCAGTCTGTACAGATCCCTCTGATGTGGTCTGGGAGGTGATTAACAAATGCTAATTATTGAACTGATGCAGTGAAGTAGGTTAACATTTGGAAGATATGAGTACACGAATGAGTGAATGCTTTCAGATGCCGAGTACGTAATTACAGAAGCTGATGGTAAACTGTCCATCCACAGAGTTAAAACAATGGGTTTATAGAACAATTGCATGGAATGTTGATTCCTACGGCTGCAGTTGTCACTAACCTTTCAAATCCACCTTTTGTCAAGTTTCATGCAGTTTCAAGGAAGAGTAGCTGCTACTATCCACAACAGCCAATACAATGCCCATCTCTCCTTGAACTGCATTTATCTTTGAAGCTAGAGTTTCACTGTATACTTCAATTGAAGCACTATAACTACAACAGGTTGAAGGCAAAACAGATAGGAGTACCCAGTTAGCTTCTATTAAGCGTGAGGGTGAAGAGATTCACAAACATGTGATGCAGCTCCTCTTCCTCCCTACTTCATAGTTCTTTCTCATGAAAATATTAAATCAATAACACCTTATGGTTTTCATGTTATCTTAATTAATTTATAAACAAATGTCACATTTTTATGCAAATGTCTGAAAAGGTAAATATCTTTGGGGATATTTCTCAACAACATTTAGTAGCATTGAAAAGATGTGAGGTGAAAGATTGTGGGAGCCTCTGCTGTGAAGTTGATAACAGGGAAATTCATGCCTGGATTCCTCAACAGGGCAGTGGGATGGTGACTTTGTGGACTGAGTGAGCACCCTCAGGATATCCAGGCAGAATTCATGGGCTGCAGCAAGCATGAGGAAGGCTTCTCTTGGTAGCCTGTGTGACCCGGCAGGGTAGTGAGGGCAAGGGGGGAAGAGCGATGTTGGTGAGGGGATGCTCAGTTACAGTGGAGAGGAGGGAGAGCTTCAGGGGAACTCTTGCCGTGGGCAGAGCATAGAGACAGATAAGGTCCTCTTGCGCATTTCAAACACCTGGAAGGAAGGATTCGAATCATTTCACCTCGAAGAAATAATAAATATTTGAGGAGATAGATATGTTTAATCTGATTTAAAATTTACATATTACATACACATATTAAAACTTTACATTACAATCTAGTAATATGTACATTTTTATGTTTATATGTATCAGTTAACACATTTACTGTAAATTTTGAAAATTATTTCTACAAACACCTCACTTTCTCCCTGATAACTCTCAGTCAAAATTGATCTATTTGATAATTTCCTACAGTTTCCATTTATGAAATGTGTTTCCCAATTAAGCTTTTTCTCTGGTACTGAAGTGTAGCCTGATTATCCTCCACCAACATTCAGCTCACCTGCCCCTACTAGAATGTTATTTCTTTTTTCTTATCATTGACACGCAAGTTGAGATGTCCCTTAAGGGTTTTCCTTATCTAGAAGGTAATTTGTTACATAATTTTTCAAGGTGAAAATACATAATAGGTATATGTGATTTTGTACTATTTCTCAACCTTTAGGGACATTTTTTCTCTTTTTATAATATTTATTCTATTATTTCCTGTTGGATGTAAAAATGTGTAAACATATTTTGATGAATTTAAATCCTTTTCTCCCAGAAATGCAGAGTGTTTAGAAACAGTCTCTGACGTGAGATCTTATTTTCCAGATGAGGAGCCTCACATTACAAGAAGTTGTGTGGATTGGAAGGTTCCATTCTCTCCTGAGCTGCCCCTGCTTCCAGAGCTTCCTATTCTTCTACTATAAAATGGAACTGTTAGTATTCCCGAGGTTACCATAACCACATGCCCTAAGCTGTGTGGCTTAGAAAACCAAAACTGTGTTTTCTCCCTGCTTTGGAGACTGGAAGTCTGAAGTTCAGGTGATGGATGGCCTGTTCCTTCTAAGAGGAAGAGAATCCATCCCTTGCCTCTTTGTTGCTTCTGGTGATTTTCTGGGACCCTTGGGTCCCTGGAAGTACAAATACGCACCCTTCATCTCTGCCCTCATCTTCTCCTGGAATTCTGCCTCTATGTTCAAATTCCACCTGGATACCTGTCATGTTGGTAAGGGGCGCACCCAACTCCGTCATTAACATCTTAAGTCAGGTAATTGTATCTCTAAACTCATGCTTTTCAGATAAGGTCACAGTCTGAGGTGCTGTGGGTTAGGACTTCAACATGTGAGTGAAGGGCAGGGGCAATATTAGCAGCAATATTAAATGAGAGTTTTATGAATGAGTCAAACTACACAGTGTTCATGGTTCAGTCTTTGGCGCTGTCAATCAGCATGACTAATCTTTTGTCGTTTTTCTTTAAAGTAGTCAAAGACATAGACTACTCTGTATTTCCATTAGGATAAGCACATTCGTGTGTTAGCAAATGCTGTGTCCGCTATGTAAACACAAGTCCTAAAATTGGTAGCTTTAGAGCTACTGATCAGCAATACTAGTATCTTTAGTATGGGTACATCAGCCAGTGACAGTGGGGAAGAGCAGAAGGAATGGATTCCAAACAGCAAGAAAGAATTAAAAAAAAAAATCCTGCTTGTAGCACGCCTGTGGAGATAGAGCTAAGAGAAGCACAACTGAAGCAACCAAAGGAATCTAGACAGTTGTGGCCTAAATCAAGTTTCCAGAAGGAATCTCCTGCCTCCAAGAACAAGGGGGATGGTGAAGGTGTTAGATGCATTCACTGATGTTAGATTTTCGCATACTTGACAAGGATCAACTAACCCATGAATGTCTTTCTGGAATGTGCTAGGTCTCATATCAGAGTTAATGGTAGCTCTACCCAGAAGGATGGACAATTTTCTCCATTTTCCTTCCCGTTTTGCAGGTATGTTTTTCATTATTGAGCCAAGGACTCGAACTACCTTTGTCAATTATTTCCTAGGTCAAGCCTAACATAATTCTAAGTATTTTAAGACATATCACAATTCTGCACACTAACTGGCCAGCGATTGCTTTAATCCTTTTCCTCATGTACAAACGTCTGCTTCTTAAGCTCACTCATTTATTTTCTTTGATGGTCATTTTGCTCAATGCATTCCATATGCTTATTACACAACGTCTGCAAATGTTCTGTCTAAATTCTTTGCATATTTTGAGCCATTAATATTTTGGAGCCATGAATTATCAATTTTGTACTCAGCTCAAAAAAGCTCAAAATTTTTGGTCCTTGAAACTCTTTTCATAATATAATCTGGTAATGCAATCATGCAAAGCTATTTTTTCCCTTGTAAAGCCTGTCTTTTTTTGTGCGTGTGACTAACATTCTTAAGGGCACACAAACTTAGGATTTGCTGGTTGAGGTGGTGGCTATAAGGTACTCAGGTGATGCTCAATAGAAATCAGGAACAGGGAAGAGGAAGAAAACAGAGAAAGATGAATTGTGAACTCAGGTGCAGAGCAGCAGGGGCCAGGTCCTGACTCAGTGGTACTCACAGGAGACCTTCACCTCCTGGCTGATTCCACCCTCTGTGGTATGAGCATAACCTCTCAACTGGTCGCTGTTGGCCACCAGTCCATCACTGAGAGATGACAGCATAGTTTTAGAGATGATTTTCTATTTTTCTACCAAAAAAATCTTTTGTATATTTTATTTTTATTATTCATAATTTAGAGTCCAAGAAAAGAATTTTGAAATTCATTTTGAGATCTTTCCATAAGAAATAATGTGAAGATGCCATTTTAATTCATTTTTAAAACTATAAGAAATTAGTAGGGCATTCACATTTTTTTCCTTGACCCACCTCAAAAAATGTTTTTAAGTGAGAGTCATATTTAACATAAATTAATCCTAACAAATTAGGAATTTTCTGTACTTAACTGAGTTGAAATTATTGATAAAATCTTAGGTAAATTACTTAGATCTTTTAAAGACACCAGGTGTTTCATTAAGGTTAGTTTTTCAAGCTAATTACTGTTTGGATAATTGAGAAAAGTGATGATAAGCTATTTAGTATACATACTTTTGATCTTTTAAAAATAAAGTCAAAATATGATTGCATAGTTAGTCAAAATTAGTATCTGCTAACTTCACTTTATATTTGTAATCCAAAAACTACAACATTTAAGCAGCTGTTGAAATAAACAAAGATTACGAATATTCCTCTCTATTGTCACTGACTTCTAGAACTACACAACTTTTTGGTTTTCACTGTTAATTTTCACATCTTCAGTATTTCTGTCTACTTTCATTTGTCTTATTCAGCATGTAGATTTCAGGTTGTGCTCAAATGTTTTCAGAATATTCTAGACACCCTTTTATTTGTCACTTGTGATGCTTGGCTGCAGATCCTAGCAAGTTGGCCAAAGTTCCTTATATTTGAACCATCTCAAATAAGTTCGGCATTCTAGGTTTAGAGAGTCCCAGGCATCTGGTCCTCCTCAATCATTGTCTTAACTCACTGGTTCACAACAGGTGGCAATGCTGCCTTTCAGGGGAACTTTGACAATTTCTGGGGACATGCTTTCCAGGCATTTAGCAGATAGGGGACCAAGAAGGCTGCTAAGCTTCCTACTGTGCACAAGACAATTGTCACAACAAAGAACTATCTGTCACCGAATGTCAATAAGGTCAACATTGAGATAGGCCATCATATAGAATTCTGAAATAACATTTAAATGTGTAGTAATGTTGCATTGATCTGATTCTCCCTCATTCCTACTTAACAATCTTTTGTCTACTCTCAGTGTTTGAATTTATATAATGAGATTCTCACAACAATCTAAAAAAGAAAAACATATTCTAAATATTCTAAGTGTTCCATTAAAAATATTAACCTATTATCATCTTGTATTCTTTGATTCCATATGCTTTCCTGACCATTATTGTCATTTTTTAATTTGGTTCTTAATATTATTCCAAACTACGTTACGTGCAATAGTAGTAGCAATTTTTGTTCATTTTATGATTTCGGCAATCTGGTTTTATTTCAAAATGCTGAATGGTTCAAGTAAAGACATATACTAGAAGAAAAAGGCTACCAGATATTGTGCAGTGTCAATAATTGTGAGAATGAGAACAATTTATACCATTGCTATGGTAACTAACACAATTTTGTACCTAATAAGACTCTTGGTTTTCTGCGTTTCAGAGGAGTTTGCATCTTTCCTTCCTCAATCATTCTCTTAATGGTTCACAAAAGGTGGCAATATTCCCCTTTGGGGGACATTTGGCAGTTTCTGAGGATGTTTGCTGCAGGCATTTCGCCGAGCGGGCCATAGACTGGCAAGAGCATTACTTGTATTATTAACACATTCAAACTTGAAGCAGTTGGAGAATGCCAGTGTAAGTCTCCCTGCACTGAAGTCTGCTGAAGCTTTTTCATTATAGCCTAGTTTCCTCTCTAGGTATCAGGAACATAAGTTTTTAATGAATGCTTTTTGGGTGAAAAAAAATGAGGAATTTAATCTCATTTCAGAGATGTGAAATAGACCAGATAATCATGTTCTCTTTCAAAGCCATTCAACAGGTTCAATGTAGAGACCAGATATTCTGATTTACACTCTCCTCTCTGAACAGTGCCCAGAAGATGTTATCCTCATAAAGATACTTCTAAAAAATGCATGAATGAATATCTGAACCAATAGCTTTATACTTCTAGTACTTCCAGACTAATAGTATAAACAAGGCTGAGCAGTAGACTATTGGAAAAGTTCACAGTCTGCTTCCTTGGGGTCAATTCCAAAAGATTAATGAAAAAAAAAAAAGAATACATGGTATCTAGAAAAAGCCTCATTAAAACTATGGTTTCAGTCTTTTTTAGATTTTTTTATAAGTGTACCTATCTTTCTGTCTATCTCTATGTGTGGCAGCATCTCTGTCTCCACAGAAAATAAAGGAAAAGCTGTGTTGTTTCATACCCTTCAAAAACGTTTATTATCAATGCCAGATCTATTTTTCTGATAAAGTGGAAGTGCCACCAAATTTAACTAGCACTAGATATTATCATTAATAAAAAGGAGAGTCAAATGCCATTTCTCTTTGCTTGTTAAAGGAACAAATCCCCGACAACAATTGCTTATTACCATCCACCATCTGTGTGATGACTTTACATAATTACTTACATACTGTGTCTTCCATAGACCTTATTTCTGATAAACAGGAAATAAAATTAAGCTCTCGTATGAGATCCATCACAGAGGACTCTTGGAATAAACAGAGTAGTATAATTTTTCCCTTTCACAACCTGACTAGCCAGCTGCTGGGCGGCTCACGCATGAATCTTTGTTTAGATTGAAATTCCGAATGATGAAGCTTCCGCCGTTAATGACAAAATGTGCTATATGGTCAATGGGAAAGAACGTGTTTCCCAGGCTTCTGTCTCAGATACATCAAGGATTAGAAGAATATGAGATAATTCAGAATGATAGATAATCGTTTCATACCACTGAATTTTAAATCAACACCTGGGTTAGGCTTGGTGAGCAGAATATGAAGCCCATACACTCAAGGAAGCAGGAGGCTTGGATTTCAATATTCATAAAGTTTTTAAAGAGAAGCTGTACAATATGCCACAGCACAGGTGGCATTTTAGGAAATTATGTCATATGATGGCAAATCAGCAGGTGTATTCTTATTAGCATGCCAAATGAAGTTGGACACAGGCATGATGCTAATTCTAAAAGATAAAACAGCACAATATATGTTCAAATTGGAGGTATAAAAACCTGTTACAGAAGGAGAAGTAGTAAGGGCCGTGTTGGTCATAGCAGTTAAATGTCAGAAAATGTTATTTATTTTGAAAAGTATGTGAAAAATCACACTAACAAAGAAAAATATCATCATCCATTAACATAAAGGCAATACACAAATTTTAGTGTTCAGTTTGATGAATTTGGGAAATCATTTCTACCCATGTAAGTAAGACTTACTGAAAAATGCTGACATGGCCCATCATCTCATGGAACTGATATAAACGAGTTAAGTCAATACGCTATTATGTTTTATATTGTTTTAAAGAGAGAGGGACAGTGAGAGAGAATAAAAAGAGAGAGAGAACAAATTTTTATTTAGTTTTTCACATGGTTTTCGTTGCTCCGCGACTTTGTGGAGTACATGGTGCTGGGGTTTGAACTCAAGTCCTTGCATGATCCTCGCAAGGTCCTCGCACATGCCAAGGAAGTACCATAACCGTTAAGTCACTGCTCCAGCCTCAGGGTGCTATTGTTTGTGTTCAGTTCCTTCCACCTGAAATACTCTCCTTGCACTCATCCATGCTATCTCAGTGTTCAGTAGTCTTCATTCTTATTGATGATTAATGCTGGCCATCCATGGTATGGACCAACCACAGGCTTTCCCTCTTTATTTTACCCTTCTTCTAGTGGTGGATAGTTGGTTTATTTCCTATTTCAGGCTCTTCCACATATTGACACAGTGAACTTTCTTGAACATGTCATTCTTTTTTATTTTTTTTAAGAGAGAAGGACAGTGAGAGAGAGAGAGAGAGAGAGAGAGACAGAGAGAAAGAGAGAAAGAGAGAGTCAATTTTATTTAGTTTTTCATGTGGATTTGTTGCTCTGATACTTCATCGTGTACGTGGTGCTGAGTTTGAACTGATTTACTCGCGCAGCCAGGTAAGCGCCGTAAACACTGAGCCACCACTCCAGCCATTCTTATGAACATAGAAATATGTTGTCATGATCTTGGGTGCATGATTAGGAGTGGAAGGGATGGGGCCTGCTTTGCTCTGTGCTTATCTTTTTAAGAAGGAATTGACTTACGATACAAAGTGGTTGAGCTCTTCAACATTGCCAGTAGCGATTGACATGTCAGTTCTTTGAGAACCTCTCTAACAAGGTTTTCGATATTTATTTATTTATTTTTTTTTACTTCAGACATTCTGGGGGTGTGGAATGGCATCTTACTTAAGTGTTCCATTTCCCTGATAATTGATGTTGTTGGCTATTTTTGTTTATGTCTTGGATCCAAGTGTCCTGACCATTCTTTTTTGTAAAGTGATCTGTGAGGTGAAATTCACATAGGGTGTGATGGAACCACTTTAAAGTGACCACTTAGTGGTGCTTAGTGCTTTCCCAGTAGAGCACAGCCACCATGCCTCCCCTGGCCCAGTGGGTTTCATTTCTCCGAATCATAGGCACACTAGGCCCTTCCACACGAGGCCTGCACACAATCCCCTAGCCTCCGGGCCTGTGTGGAGCTGTCCAGATCTCTTTGCCCTGGGTGTTTGACATGAATGGAACTACAGAATGGGCAGCCTTCTGTGGCTGTGCCCTGGCACACAGTGTGGAAGGATCACCCACATCCCAGCCCCGTCAGCACCTGGGTGTCCCTCCTGCTACAGCATCATTCTACTGCCCGCATGGTACCCACACTGCCATCTGTCCCTCTGTCCCCCTGTGGCTGAGCATGAGGCTCCTCTCCCATTCTGGGCCTTGGTCAACAGCTTTGCGGCCAGTATTGCGGTCACTGTAGTGTTTCTGCCCACATCTGTAAATGCACTGAGGGTTAGAAGTGCTGAGCTATCTGATCCTCTGCTTAACGTTTTATATGTTATTTTCCTTTTTTTTATTGATTTGTAGAAATTTTTGTATACTTGGTTATAAGTCCTTTATAAAATAAGCTGCATTTTCCAGTCCATGGTTTGATTATTTCTCTTTTATAAATATACATTTCATAGGTGAGAAATAATCCATGTATTTATTTTTCATTTTTTTAAGAGAGAGAGAGAACCTATTTTATTTATTTTTTCATCTGATTTTTGTCTCTCCTCCACTTAGTTGTATATGTGGTGCTAGGGTTCACACTAGCCTCCTCACACATGCTACGCAAGTGCTATACCACTGAGCCACTGCTCCAGCCTATTTATTTATTTTCTTTCTTTCTTTCTTTGGATAGATATCCTTCATTGTTAAAGTCTTCAAAGAAATTTGTCATCATAACAAATTTCCAAATTAGTTGAATGGTAAAACAGAGAAGTGAAGTCAACAATAGCAAAGGAATATATGTGTGAACATTAATTTGATTCTTCAGTGAGAAAATTGTTTTCACATTTAAAAGAAGATGAAGGGCATTGAACTAAAATCACTAGATTTGACAGCATGAATCTTTAAGCTTTTATATAACCAAAATAGTGCAAAGCAATGATGGAAAACAAAATAAACAGGGAGGAGACATTCAAAGCACTAGTGGTAGGCAAAGGGTAAATCATTATAAATATATTTTTCAAAGTATTAAGAAAAGTACTGTTACATCTAAATGACTAATGGACTGCCAAAATGCAATTTATAAGAAATATCCAAAAGTAATTGAAGGTTTTAGTAAGAGATGTGGTTGATACTGTGCCTTATGCTTCATATACATCGGTTATATGAGAATGATAACATTATTAATGGCATTCTATCTAAGAGGAATCTGAGGAACTGAGAAAGTAACTAATTTGCCCATCATAATACATTGCAGCAATAGAGCTAGATTTAAATCCAGTACTTTTATTTTTAGTTTTTATTATTATATAATAATTACACATAACAGTTTGGGTCATCATGAGATATATATATATATATATATATATATATATATATAGATAGATAGATAGATATATGTTCATATATGTATATATGAATATAACATAATTTGCCCAGTTCATTCCCCAGTACTTCCCCTCTGCTACAGGAGTCACTAATGTTTATAATAGTTTCTTGCTCAGAGCAGTTCTTGGGCAGGTTTTTGGGTATTATTCTTATACGCTTAAATTTAGGTCTTCTCCAACACCCCTCCCCTACTCTGAATTATCTGATTTCCTTCTAGTAAATTCCATCCCTATATAATCAGATTGACTTAATGTTCTTCACAACCAAAACACTCATTGATACACTGACCATAGATATTAAAATTTTATTGCCAATTTGGTAGGTAAAATCAATTATCATTATGATTAATTTTATATTAACAATTGATGGAAAGCAAATATTTTCATATTTTAATGGCCTATTTCATTTATTGTTTTGTAGATTATATCCTTTGTCCACTTTTAAGAGGGATTTGTTTTGTAAATATATTGTAATTTCCTTCCACTACTTAATCTGTTAGTTTTTATAGCCCACATTGATTTAGCTAGAGCAGGCAGGTCTGAAAAAGGGAGAGGGCTGGCTCTGGAGGAAATCTTACCTAGACTTAGGAAGAATCTGATTGGAATGATCTTCTCTGAATTGAGCTTCCTCATCGCCATTTCCAAAACTGTGTCCCATTGGTTATAATTAATTGAACGTGCACAGTAACTTCAAAGCCTGGTGATAAACGAAAACGTGGCACCTCTTGTTGAAGAATAATTTAGGATTTCCAGAAGGTGCCAGACAAGCGCAGGCCCTTCTTGGATCCTGATGACTGCTCAGATTGCACGCTGAGGCCAGCCCACCTCCTTCTCACGGGATTTGCCATACGGTGAATTTCCCATGATGTTTATTTCCTGGAAGTCTGAAAGCTTTGTGAGTATGAGAACCAGGAGTGTCCACTCAGCCTCCAGCACAATGCCTCGCACAGGAAGTGCAAAGTAAATCGGGCTCACTGAGTGAAATAGTCCAGTTGATCTTCAAGTAGTTCTTGGAATGTTTTAGTTGTGTTTGAAACTGACACCCAGTCAGGACAGTGGGAAAGGAAGAAAGGAGGTCGGTGCCCATCTCTTGAACAGGTTTTCACTTGATTCAGCTCTGTTCACCTTCAGCTTCTCAGGACCTCACCAAGAGCCCCAAGTGCATGTCCTGTAGATGATCCACACCCACTGATCCCACTGGTGTTCAGACTGTTAACAAGCAGAGGGTAGGCACGTATAACTCCCCCTCCACCCAGTAGTAGAGATGGAACCCTGGGAGGCTTTGCAAGTGAGCTACATCCCCAGCTCTTTTTATGTTTTATTTCAAGGCAGGATCTCACTAAATTGCTGAGACTGGACTTGAAGTTGTGATCCTCCTGCCTCTTCCATCCAATCAGCTGGGATAATAGGCAGGTCACCATCATGTTTGTGTTACCTCCTTACACCTCAATAGTTGGTTTGATTTGCTTATGTTAAAAACTGAAAAATATGTTTAATAATCCAAATTCAAATTGCAACATCATCATCAACATTAGCAGTAAATCTTTCTCATTATTTTCTTGGAGCTAAGACCAGTGGTCATTTATCTTGAATAACAAATTCTAAGTTACAGTTTCTCCTTAGATTTTAGAAGATCACTGAGGACACACTACGTGAATCTATCTGATACAGTCCTCTCTTGTTTCCTTACATGTAAAACAATTACTCTACCCCTCTAAGAATCTTTACACATTCAATGCTTGTCATATAATTAAATACCTCTCTGTATCTATTTATCAAGCAGTATTTCTAAGACCTCAATGATATTTTGTTAGGCTGTACCATTTTACCTTTTCTGTAGCTTTTAAAATCTGCTCTCACATAGTCTTTCTTTTCTAGAATATCTCAAAATCTACTTGTTCCTAAATAACATTAAACCAGACTATGAAAGAAACATGAAGTCTCATTCATTCAAGTAGATTTAAATACAAAAAGAGAAATAGCAGGCAAAATTCAGAGTATGTGTGTTAGGTCTGTTTGCAACACACATATTTTGTAAGTTTGATTTGACTATTTTAGAGTACTTAATATGATGTTAAAAACTTCCTTTTGGAGCATATGGTATTTTTAGAGGTAAAATATAATAGTCTTAAAAGTGCTTAAAAGCAAAACTTGATTCTGCAGGAACCAGCAGCTGCCAAAGAGGAGGGAGAGAGTTCCAGAAACTGGCTGATGAGAACAGAGTGGTGTTGGCTTCCAACCTGAACCTGCCAGTCCCAGGAGCTGAGAGATGGCTGGTGATTGGGGTGGGAGGTTGTTGCCCAGATGGACCTGGGCTCACAGGAACCTCTCCCCACTTATCTGCTGCTTGATGAAGTGGAAGCTATGTATAAATAAGTGCAAGTCTGTATAAGTATATATGAAAGAAGTAAAACTTTAATTAATTAATTTGTAACTAAGTAAAATATAAAACTAAAATTTTGGTGATGTTATGGTGTTGGGGCCTTGTAAAGAAACTGAGACACTTGATTCTTGTGATCAAATGAGAAAGATTTCAGACATGTGGCTCAGAGTAATAGGCATGAGTTTATTGAAGGGATAGGAAAAGGGATGGGAACACTCTTAAGGGAGGGAGTGCATCCGCTCAGAGACCAGAGGGACAATGTGCCTCTCCTGCTCCCTGGTTTTACTGGGGATCGTAGAAAAGTGCCCAGAGAGCCCAGCCCAGGTCCACATCTGGACTTTTGACTGACAGCAAGTGACATCAGGCTTTCAAGTCCTCACTGCCATGGGAGTCTATGTCCCCTTGGCCCCTGCTGACTGGAATTGGATTCTTCATCA
>PVKS010003734.1:72073-100746 GCA_004027875.1 Aplodontia rufa | reverse complement strand
GAGAAACAACTTTATTGAGTTTTTCACATGGCCTTAGTTGCTCCCACACTTAGTTGTGTACGTGGTGCTGGGGTTTGAACCCAGGTCCTCGCGCTTGCCAGGCAAGCACGGAAACCACTGAGCCACCGCTCCAGCCCCGCAAATCTTATTCTTCAAATGTCCTAAAACACTGCATGAAAACATTATAAAAGTATTCAGTGCCTCTCTTCTGGATTGTCCTGTATGCTTGAGATATTTGAATAACTTTGTGTAATCTCCTGTTTTAGTCAGCTTTTTTGTTGCAGTTACTAAAAGATCCGACGGGAACAATTTTAGAGGAGGAAAAATTTTAGAGAGGTCTCAGTCTGTAGAAGGCCAGCTCCATTCCTCAGGGCTTGGGGACATCATGCTAGGAGAGTATGGTGGAGGAAAGTGGCTCCGGGCATTACAATCAGGAATCAGAGAGACTTTACTCACCAGGTACAAAATATATGCCTCAAAGACACGCCCTCAATGACCCACCTCCTGCAGCCACACCCTACGTGGCTTTCCTTACCACCCAGTTAATCCCTGTGACAGGATTAATGAACAGATCCGGTTAGAGCTCTCATAATCCAATCATCTCACCTCTAAACCCTCTTGCATTGTCTCACATATGAGGTTTTTTTCCCCCCAAAAGAGAGAGACAGTGAGAGAGACAGAGAAGAGAGAAACAACTTTATTGAGTTTTTCACATGGCCTTCATTGCTCCAACACTCAGTTGTGTACGTGGTGCTGGGGTTTGAACCCAGGTTCTTGTGCTTGCCAGGCAAGTGCCGAAACCTCTGAGCCACTGCTCCAGCCCCACATGTGAGCTTTTTGAGGATACCTCACAACCAAAGCATAACACCCCAGTTAAATTTTGGTGTATCTACTCCTCAGACAATTTAAACAGCCTCCAAATCTCCATCCCATTGTTGGCTTTCTGCCTCCGTGTACAGGGGTTCCAAGCTTTAGAGACCTGTTCCAGGTCCTTTCCAGTAAGCACCCATGCCTTTAAAGTCAGGTTCACAAATACCACACCTGGAATACTGGCGGGGACCGTTTCCACCATGCTGATTGACAAGGTCCAGGCATGGAGAAGGGCTTGGCAAGGCCACCATTCCAGGAAATTGCCACTGTTATCTCTCCTGGAATTGGATGTTTTCTTATCATGATCATACTTATAACTATGCCTTCGCAAATTAAAATTCCAAAAAAGTTTATTATTGATGATAAAGATTGTTGTTAAAGGAATAATACTTCATTAGGTCTGCAGAGTCTGAGGGAAGATGAGAAATGCCTTAAAAAATGTATTAATACCACACTAAAAAAGCCCAGATAACCAGAAATCCAACTTTGAAAAGTTCTTAAGAAAATTACATTTACAGGAATTACTCTCACCCATGTTGATTACATCTAGTCCTTTTAATGTTTTACCAGTTAAACAATCAAAGACATAATAGGAGATTTACTGTTTCCAGAGTACAGGGACCACCGTATGTAGTCTATAATATCGGAGGACATTTGTGGTATCCACCCAGAGGCGCCCAAACAAATTATTAAGACCCTCCACCCACAGACCCACCGTTGCTTTTTACAGGAATATACAATGAAAATGGAGAATGCTAATATTAATGGCAAATGGACTAACGTCCAGCCCCTGCCATTTCTTTAAAGACTTGGACTTCAGGGGCTACCTTGGTGATGTAGGACAAAGGAACAAAGAAACAGCATACGTAAACAGTTACACAAATATTATCTAAAAATCAAGTGTCCACACTGCATACTATATGAGTCATTAAGGAACATGTTTTTCTACTTCTCATTTTGCCTTTGTTTTTAAATAGTTTAAGTTTCTACTTCTTAGAACTTATTAAGGACACATACATATTTTTTAAGGTTACTAATAGTAAGGTGACAACAACATAATTTTAGTTAATATAGAACTGTAATACAATGCTAATTGCTTGCTTGGAAAAGGGCACTAAAGCTAGACAATACTGTATTATCAAAAGCAAGAAAATTTCCTAGTAAAATGCTTGCTCAAAAACTTCTGAGTAAATATAGAAAGCTGACCTTAATGTACTTTTTAAGTGTAAAACAGGCAGAAGGTGTAATGTCTCAAAAAAAAAGACATTTATGGAAAAAGAAAAAAACATTGTGGTTAATGTGTCAAGGAAGTATGTTGTATTGATGGCTAATGTCAGAGATTACCGAGAAATTTAAAAAGAAGTCAAATGTAATGAAACAGTTGATGAAAGTATTGTTTTGCTACTTGCATAAAAATACATCATAATAAAGAACAGACAGCATTTTGCTCAAGCAGGGAACTGTGTCTGCTTGCAACTTTTCCCGGAGGTTCAAGATGTTCCTCCGTGTCTACTCTACTCATCTTTTGGGGACCCAAGAGTTCTTCTGGGGCTGGCTCCCAGCAGAATACCTTCAATTGTCAAGGTCAATGACATCTTTAGAAGCATTTGGTTTAACAAGGGAGGAACTTGAGAAATAGGAGAACAAGGGAAATGGAGGTAAGTAGTAATTGCAAAAATCTATTTCCTGTGTACTGTGTCCATGGTACCATATAACGTTTTATATGTACTTTATCATTAGTTGGTAGGTTGGTATCATTTTAAGTGATTTAGAGATTAAGCATATTGACAACATCATCTCATGTATATTCTTAATCCTAGGTTTGTTGAGAGCAGAGATTTTTGTTGTTGTTGTTGTTCATTAGATTTTTGATATTTAGAAGAGGGAAGGCACGTATGTCCTCAATAAATGTTTATTGAGTGAGTGCATGAAAGAATGTACTAATCACCTGGAAGAGTTAGGAGGACGATGTGGGCCTGGCGCACCTTGCATCTATTCTCTTGTTTTTCTCCACCACATTCTGTAGCATACAGCACAGGGCAGGAATAGCTGTCCTTCCAGCACATTGGTTTTGGTGCTGAGGCTCCTGCTGGTTCTTCTCCTTGTGAGCGTGGCCGCAGAGACCAAGACGGAGCAGCTTGCATCTATTAATACTCCTTTTGATTTTGTCCAGGGTGTCTTCCAGGTGTTTTCCCCTAGAAAGCTTTTGCCACATTTGAGTCTTCTAGTGTAGGGAAAATAATAAGTTGGGCATTGAAACAGAGGGAAATAAGACGTTGGTGAGAGTGGATAGAAGAAAATGAAGACCCAGCCCACACCTAGGAAGCCCACAGGAAGAGGACACAGACTTTTGACATAGCATGAACCAGGGGTTTCCCTTCTCTTGTGCAACTGCTATTTGTCAGCAGTCAATTGCTGCGAATTGAGGGTGCAAACAGAGGTGTGACTCACACAGTGCACACGAGTATCTTAACGTTGAGATGAGGCAAATCATTTTTTCACAAAGAAGAAGATCAGGTCCCAAGAGGAAGGAAATCACAACAACAATAATTGGTTTTAAAAGGTACTATTATTTGTGCTATTGATGACATGGGTTGGGGACGGGAGAGGTACCTGCCATCTTCACCTCCTGTCCAAGAGATCCGTACCCAAGCAGGCAACTTTCCAGTCCTCTGTTCAGAATTCCACGAAGCAAGAAGGAGATTTCTGGAAATTGGCTGAGTTTTCTTTCTAAGGGAAGATAGGAAGTGTAGAAACGAAGTGTGCTGGGGAAGATAAAGTCCCAGAGCTTACGCTAATGCTCAAGAGGCCTTAGCATTCTGGCTGGGCAATGTCATCACTACCAGGAGAGAAAAAGGTAGCTACATGTATGGATTCTATGCAGCAAGCAAGAAGCTGCCTACAGGAATGGAAAACTAGCAAAGTCTGGTGTCAGTGAATGCTTTTGTAATCCATACTCTACCAAGTACTGGCTTTGAGGTTCAGACTAAGTCCCTGTGCAGATCTAGGCAGAGCCCATAACTGCCAACTGGGTGCTCCAGAAAAATAGCGGAGACAGCGCCCTCTCCAAAATGACATTGTCATTCATGTGGCTTTTACTAGTAATGCATGCTCATGGTCACTTCCTACTTTAAAGAGTTATTCTTATTAAATGCTTGCTGTGCTCTGGTGTTTCCCTGTTGCTGAAGCAGTGCATGTGATATCAAGAAGTATGTGAGCAAGGTTTTTTTTAATTGCACAGAGAAATGTTTATGTAAAATATTTCTCTTAGTTTCAGTTCAGAAGTTTGCTTTAGTCTCTCTTCACAGATTACTTTTTCCTCTGACACTCGGTTCCTTCTTCAGTATAATGAAGGATAAATAGTATTTGCATTGCTTTCTACATATAGGATTTCAAATAGAAGCTGTAATGATGATGACAGTGTCAATACTGGTTTTGTGAGGATGAAGTTTTTGAAAGGCAGAATACACTAATTCACCAATTCAACAGGTGCACCTGCTGTCTCTACAACAAAGAAAATCTTGGACAACAAAGTCTAAAACACACTTGCTTTCCATGGTGACCAGACTGCTTGTGACATCTTGACACAATGATATTGAACATTTTCCCCCAGTTTGGGAGCAGTTTCTATTCATTTTTGGCAAAATAAATTTTCACTCCAAAAACAAAACCAGTATACTCCAAAAGAGCTGTTATTTCAAAGTTTCGGATTTAGGCAAAGACACACCGACTCACTAGACATAGCAGTTGCTACTAGATAAAATCATTGTGCACACCTTCTGAAAAGCTAAGGCTTTCTGCTTTGCATACACGAGCCAGCAAGAATGAGAGGGTAGCATCTTCCAGGATTTTTCAGTCTCTTTACGCATGTATATTGTTCACATATTGCCTTAATTATTAGTGCTGCTATAACAAAATATCTGAGACCTCACAATTTGTAAAGAATAAAAATTTATTTCTTATCATTCTGAAGGCTAAAAGTCCATCATCAGAGAGCTGGCAGTTTGGTGTCTGCTGAGGGCTGCTCCCTGCTTCTAAGATGGTGCTTCCTTGCTGCATCCTCTACAGGGAAAAAAATAGTGTCCTCCCCTGGCAGGAAGGATGAAAGGGATGATTTTATTATTCAAGACCTTTTATAAGGTACTAATGCTATTCATGAATTTTGGAGGGGATGCATTCAAACCATAACATGCGTGTTTCAACGCAATCCCATGTATAGCCTTTACTTAGCTCTAAGCATCACTTTCTATGCTGTAATCTTGATTGATTTATTTTACTATGGATTTAACCCAGGAGTGCTCTACCACTGAGTCATATCCCCAGCCCTTTCTGGGCTTTTATTTTGAGACAGGGTTGAGTGAATTACTAAGGCTGACCTTGAATTTGTGATCCTCCTGCCTCAGCCTCCAGAGTGGCTGGGATTACAGGCATATGCCATCACACCCATTTTATAATCTTATTTTTAAGTGTATTTTGAGTTTAAGATAACTATGAGCTACTGTTGGTAGTCAAAAAGGTTTAAAAGTGTACAGTTTGTTTTAGAAAAAGAAGAACATACATACCAAAGAATAACTCCCACTCACCCCCTGATACCAACAATAGCTGCTCTTAAGATTTTTCTTCTTCAGTCGATGACTAAAATAAACTGTCATTAATTCACATTTTATATCCAGTTATTAATTTACTTATCTTCCATTTATTCTTGTTAAAGTAAAATTAAAATGCAACTGGACTTGAAAAATTCCTAAGTAAATAAAACCAACTATGTCTTAGAGATAGAATTAAAAATATAACACATCTCTTTGTGTTTCCAATACAAATTAATGATAAATGTTTGGTGTGATGGCGATGCCCTTACCCTGATCTGATCATTACACATTCTACACAATCATTAAAATATCACACTGTATCCCATAAATATGTACAATTACTATGTATAATTTAAAAAAAAAAACTAAAAGTAACCAACATGTCCCTTGTTAGGTGAATAGTTAGTCTAACTGCAGTTGATGTAGTATATAACACTACCATTAATGTTAGCAAGTAACAGCACATAGCAATAAATAGGAATGTACATTTCACATACTTGGACGGATTTTAAAGGCACTAGTGAACGTTTTAAAAAAGACAATCTCAGAAGGTCAGGCACTGTATGGGTCCATTTCCATAACATTCTGGCAGTGACAAAACTCCAGAGATGGAAAAGAGATTGAGGATTGTCAGGCCTTGGTGTCCCAATCTATAAAACCTGAATTTAGGGGCTGGGGATGCTGCTTAGTGGTAGAGAGAGCAATTGCCATCATACCTGAGGCCCTGTGTTGATCCCTAGCACTGAAAAAACAAACCCCCTGCCCGACTACAAGGGAGGGAGATGTTCATGGTCTTAGAGTACTTCTGTGTCTTAACTGCAAATGTGGACATATGTAATAAAATGATAAACACTTTATACTAATGTCAAAATCATGATTTTGACATCACATTATAATTACTTAAGATGTAGCCATTGAAAGAAACTAGGCAAAATATATGTGATGCCTCTCTACTGTAATTTTTGCAAATTTCTGTGAATGTATAATTTCAAATTTACTAAGTATAATGTCACTACATGGTGGTCAGGTACAAATACATAACAAAGAATTCTGCTATTATATATAATTATAATATATTAATAAAATATTTATAAAAGTATAATTTAAAAATAACTTTTACATTGATTGAACTGAGAAATTTAACTTGGGTCATTTGTTCCTGGCAAATGCATACATTAAGCAGAAATATAACTTAACCTCAGTCAATCATAAGCAATCAACTAACACATGATCATGTGGAATGGTCTAACAAGGTACATTTATTTATTTATTTTAAAGAGAGAAGGATAGTGATAGAAAGAAAGAGAGAGAGACAGAAAGAATCAATTTTTGTTGAGTTTTTTTTTTCACATGGCTTTTGTTGCTCTGACACTTAGTTGTGCACGTGGGTGCTGGGGTTTGAACTCGTGTACTTGCACATGCCAGGCAAGTGTCATAACCGCTGAGCCAGCGCTTCAGCCCCTAACAAGGTAACTTTTAAAAGGCCATGTTATAACTGCAACAAATCAAATAATTGGTTTATTTTGGTTCTCCATTCACTCCATAAATTCTTGTTCCCTATGATTGGCTATTGAAATACTAAGCCTGGTTTAGTCTGATGTTCCCCAGTTTGTGGATTCCTTCTTACTCAAATAAATTTTTAAAAATTTTATTGTGTTTCAGTTTACTTTTTAATAGCTCAGCGTTTGAAGGAGACCTCACCAATGACCTCCAAGAGGAACAAATGCCTAGGTGAAGAGACCACTGAACCCGTTTTGTTCCATTTTTCTGCTGCATCTAGAGGTTGGGGGGATGTTCTTGGATTCTGAGCTGTGCAGTATGCACCTTGAGCCCTCCAAGCTTCTTTGCATAATTTAATTTCCAAATGAATCAAGAGGTAAAATGCAATGTGTGGCAGATCAAATTGTGCTCACAGGAGCTTAACTGGATCCAGTTGGAGACCTCAGGTAAGTAAAATTTTATGACAGGGTTTTACAGGCTTGTCAAATCTAAGAGGTCTGACGCTGACTCCTGTGACTGGAAATCCAGCTAATATGTTCAGAAATTATGAACCTAGAAAAATAGATGCGCCTTGGGAAGATAATATAAAATCACAGTGGCCACAACAAGGAAGTTTCACTCTATTTGATACCAGGTATTTAACCCAGAGGTTCTTTACCACTGAGCCACATCCCCAGTTCTTTTTATTTTTTAATTTGAGACAGAATCTCACTAAGTTGCTTAAGGTCTTATTAAGTTGCCCAAGCTGGCCTTGAACTTGTGAACTTCCTGCCTCAGTCTCCAAGTCACAGGAATTATACTCATGTGCCACTGTGCCCAGCTGAGGTACATTTTTTAATTGATACACAGAAGCTTCCAAAAGACAAAGCTACTCAAAAAACTGCCTCGCTAAGGAAATATCTGCTGCACACTAATAAAAGTCATTCTTCATATCCTACTTCTTTTCCATCCGTTTCTATTCAATACAAACTTCCTATAAAATTTTGATTCTCAAAAGAGCCAGTAATACCTGCAACCACTGAATTTAACTCTTGGTTTTGCCTGCCATTCTGAGCTATTATGAAAACAACCACTTCAGGCTACAAAAGATAAAGAACTAACTAGAAATAGACCAGATGTCTCCTCAGTCCCCCACCTAAAAATTTGGCTACAATCTCAATAATTTATATTTAGAAAAGGAGAAAATAACCCCAAATTCCTTCTTAGAGAAAACGCAACATCCTTTCTCTGGGCCTTTGAGATGCATAAATATGTATTTTTACTTATGTGTTTATTATGTACTTACATCTTTTATTTTTGGTGGTGGGTGGGGGAAGGTTGATCCTAGGGCCTCAAAAACACTAAGAATCTGCTCTACCACTGAGCTCCACCCACATATGCCTAAGTTGTAATCGCAGGCCTCAGCGCTGGGGGTGGAGCTCAGTGACAGGGAACCAGCCTGACCCTGCAAAGCCCTGGGTTATATCTGCAACATCACAATAAATAAATAAATAAATAAATAAATAAATAAAAACAGATAAAATAGAAGCTTCAGAGAAGCAATTCATCAGAAGGCGAGAAAAAGAGAAACTTTTTAGAGAAAAACGGGCAGGTCTTAGCAGGTCTTTCCACATATATTAATAAAAGTCTTCAGCCACCTGAACAAGTAACTTTAAATAGTTTCATATTATTGTGCCTGACACACTGCCGGACCCTCTGATTGCACTTGTTTGTGTGTACATCCATGTCTATATGTGTATGTTATTTGTATGCCATATTATCCTACCTCCAAAGGGCATTTTTGGAAATAAAATTAAAAGAGCTCTATTTATTTGGCCAAGAGAAAGTGAAGTGCTTGTACAGTTATTTTCTCAGATGAGACAGAAACTAACCCAAATATTTTTTAAGTTCATAGAACTTTAATGCTTAACAAATAAGAATATTGGTGACAGTAAAATGGGATAGCCCACCTAACTTTCTAGTGAAACAAGCTCCTGTTATCTCTGTTACAAAATTTGCCGACAAGAAAAATAACTTGGAATGATCACCAGTGTTGTTTAAATTTTGAAAAAGTCTGTCTAAAACGTTTCCAAAATCATGTTGGTAACTTGAAACCTTAAAACTAGACTAAGTTAAATTCAGTGATAGGCCTTCAATAAATATTTAAATAATTTCCAAACAGGATAAACTACTAAAGCATTAATTCCTGAACATAGTTGAAGCTTATGTATTTGAGGCTTCTCGTTAAAGAGGATCTAGACATCATTAGTGTTGCCAGAGAATGTCTCTGTGCCCTGAAGGAGGTGTATGCTTTTAAAACTGGGAACTCATGTCCTTCCTAGTTTTCACTTGATATTAAGGTTACAAAGAGTTGGAAATTCTAATTTATATATGCAATTAAAATAACTAGAAATAATGAGAATGGAAAGAAACAATTTGCTTATGAAAAATTTATAAAGAGGGACTGGAGTGGTGGTTCAGCAGTTACAGCGCTTGCCTTGCATGCGGGTTCAAACCCCAGCACCACGTACACAATGAAGTGTCCGAGCAATGAAAGTCCATGAAAAACTAAATAAAATTGATTCTGTCTTTCTCTCTCTCTCACTGTCCCTCTCTCTCTCTTTCTTTTTTTTTTTTTTCATTTAAAGAAAGAGGGGACAGTGAGAGAGACAGAGAGAATCAATTTTTATTTAGTTTTTCACATGACTTTCATTGCTCTGAGACTTCGTTGTGTACTTGGTGCTGGGGTTTGAACTTTCGTACTTGCGAATGCCAGGCAACCGTGTAACCACTGAGCCACCGCTCCAGCCCCGTCCCCTCCCTCTTTCTTTTAAAAAAATTTATAGAGAAAGTAGGATGTGTTTCTAATAAGGATTTTTATACAAGGTATATGTTTTCATTAAAGAAAAAGAATAATTCTATCTGAAAGCAAGACAATGAATTGTTTCAGAATAAAAAGGAATAAAATGAGTAAGATAAAATAGATATAGAAAGTTGTAGATGGTTGTCAAAAAAGGAAATGTATGTGTGGTCAAATTAATAAGAAACAGTAGACAGATTTTATTTATAAAAAACACAAGTTAAATAATATACTGATACAAAGCAGAGTACATTTTTTTTTTTCTGTTAGAAGGACAAAGTTGGGGCTGGTGATGTAGGTCAATGCTGGAGCACTTGCCTAGCAGTTCAAAGCTATAGATTTCATCCCCAACATCAGGGGGAAACACACACACACACACACACACACACACACACACACACACACACACGGTTGTCTTGGAGTACTGATCAGTTCTCAAATTTTGTTTTTCTTTTTTTGTGGTCCTGGGGATTAAACCCAGAGGCACTTGACCACTGAGATCCATTCCCCAACCCTTGTGATCTTCCTGCCTCAGCCTCCAGAGCTGCTGAGATTACAGGTGCATGCCACCTCACCCAGCTCGGTTCTCAATTTTGAAAGTTTTTTTATTTTCCTATACCTCTCACATACTATGCATAGTAAGCAAAGATTTTGTATTTTATAAGGATAATTTTTTAAGTTACAAGTTGTGTTTCATTGGGTCTTTGATTATTTAAGAAAACTGAGTTTTCAATATTAAAAGAGCTGTTTTGTGTGGGAAGGATTCTTTCTTTATACAACTGTGTAGCTTTGCATTTTGCTTTTTAAAATCTTTTGTCATTCTGGTATCCTTTCACAGGTCCTATTTAATCATGTGTTTTAACCCTTTTGGTATTTTTAAAAAACTTTCCAAAATCATTCTAAGTCGAGATATACTGACCTTGAACTAACTCTTGGAGTTTCCAGAATGTTCCCTGGAATATCTCAAAACAATTTATTTTCCTTCCTTTAAAAAATAAAAAAGAAAGAAAAGAAAAAACTTAACTACTTACACTTATTTGTATGTCAAATTTCATGGAAAGCGCTGCCAAGTAATAGGCGATGCTAAACCTTCTTTAAATTATATTTGTTATTTTTTTTAAAGAGAGAAGGACAGTGAGAGAGAATCAATTTTTATTGAGTTTTTCACATGGCCTTCGTTGCTTTGACGCTTAGTTGTATACGTGGGTGCTGGGGTTTGAATCCCAGTACTTGCGCATGCTGGGCAAGCGCCGTAAGCCCATAGCTCCAGCCCCTATATTTGTTATTGAGATGAGGATTTCAGAAGTTGTATAAAATTCCTAGAAATCTGATACATCCTGGTATAAGGTCACCAGTCATAAATGTAATTATTATCTTAAAATGCTATCTACCATAAAGTGAAACTTTCCTCCAGAAAACTTTTGAAAGCAACTGTGATGTAAAATTGCAAAAGGTATATTAAAAATAAAAGAAACTTAACTGGGCACAGGGGCACATGCCTGTAATTCCAGCAACCAGGGAGGCTGAGGCAAGAGGATCACAAATTTGAGGACAGCCTGGGCAACTTCATGATATTCTGCCTCAAAAAGAAAAGAAAAAGACGGTAGAGGCTGGGGTGTTTCAGCATCCCTGGGTTCCATCACAGTGCAGTACCACAATCAATCAATCAATCAATAAAACGACCAGTACAGATTTCTGACCATTTTTAGATCATTATATTGGACTGGGTAAGAATTTTCAAAACTTCAGTGGAAAATTGATGGATTCATAAAACTGCTAGTCAAATATTAAGCGAAGTTGAAATTGATTATACGAGACTGAATTAACTGAGGACAATTGCAAATTGTATGTCCTTTTGTTTGAAACATTGCTGATTCTTTGAAGTCTTATTTCTTAGATTTAAGAAATTTGTTTTTTCTCTTAATCAGTCTATAATTTAGAGCAATGTGGTAAAATATTCTCTTGTAAACAAAAATGAAATATTTATTTTTTTCTTCCTTACTTGATCATTCCAGAATTTGAAAAATCCTTTAAAAATTTCTTATCTGCAAGATAGGCATTTGCATAGCACAATAAGAATCTATTCTTACATAATTGGGAAAGTCCTTGGCTTGGCTTCCTACCCTAGAGAGGTTTATTAAAAACATTAAGTCCAATCTGATATTGCTCATTATCAGAGAGTTTTAAAAGAGTAAGTTCAGCCAATATAAGATGAAAACATCCCTTGGATATTACCAAAGCTCTATTTAATATTATATTTTAAAACATACATAATAGAATTGCTATTTTTATTGGACCTGTATAAATAATCTGGCCAAATTTAGTGAATAAAAGCATATTAACTCACTATCTTTGGTAAAAATGGAAAGAAGAATAGAAAACTACATTCCCATTATCAAATTCTAGTCCTGTTTGTGTGTTTATTTTGAGGTTTAGTTAGCTAACTAGATTGAATACTGCTTTTTTTTTCTAATTTCACAATAAACAAACATTTCTTTTCCTTTCCCCAAGCCTTGCAAGCTGAAACTAGATGATTTTAAACTCAAAAAGATACTTCTTGGCTTATGATAGGGATATTTCCTGATAAATTCATTCATCATAAGTTGAAAATATTACCAATTTTTAGCCCAAAATTGTGAACCAATAAAAAGTTGGACCACTGAAGGACTTGAGTGTGAATAGAAGGGGGAGATAAACTTCCAACTCACCTGCTGAGGGTCAGGAGGGTGTAGATATAGGGTAAAAATGAGAGAGAAAGGATAAGCTAATAAGAGGAAGAATAGTCATGTTCCATTATAACGAAGTTAGAGGTTGTCTGGGGGTTACTGTGGCAGCCATCTCAGTTCCAACCAGTTTGGGCTATGGCTCCTGAAGAGGAACTTCCGGCCTTCAGACATCCTGTTTTCTAAGAAAAGCAAGATTAGGGCAAGGTGAAAACTCCACTAGGCCATCCAGGCAGTATAAGAACAGGAATGGAAATAAATATGCAGATTTAAAAACAAAAAGAAAGCAGGACAGTGAGAGAGAGAGAAAGAAAGAATCAATTTTATTTAGTTTTTCATGTGGCTTCCATCACTCTGACACTCTGCTGTGTATGTTTTGCTGGGGTTTGAACCTGTGTACTCATGCATGCCAGGTAAGTACTGCAACTGCCAAGCTACTGCTCCAGCTCCATAAATATATATTTAATACATCTAACTACTGAACATTAATTATAGCTTAGGCTTGCCAATCTTAAATGTGTTCATAGCACTTAAATTAGCCTACAGTTGGGCAAAGTCATGTAACCTAAAGCCCCTTTTATAGTCAGGGGTTATGGCCAACTCCATTGCTCTGGGCCCAAGGTGAAGCAGAATATCATGGAAGAAGGGTGTGGCAGAAGAAAGCCAGGAAGCAAAGAGAGGGAGAGCCCAACATTCATATTTATTTTTTTGAACTTTAAAATGTTGTATAACTCATTTCATTATTGGGTACAGTACACTGTGGTCTACAGTATCAATGGATCACCCCCATAATCACCCCCATAATCATGTGGTTCCCTGCCATCAGACAGCATCTTTAGGGGAGGATTTACCACATATTTCCAGCCTGGGAAATATGGAAATTCAAAATTTGTAGTGAGGTTTCTACTGAAAGCATATGGCTTATACACCACTGTAAGACTGAAAAATCTCAGGTCAAACCATTGGTAAATTGGGAACTTTGTTGGCTATGGTGGCACATTCCTATGGTCCCAGCTTCTCAGGAGGCTGATGCTGGAGGACTGCTTGAGCCCTGGAGAGAGAGAGCAGGCTGGGTAACAGCAAGATGCTCTTTCAAAATGTTGGGACCATCTATGCAAAAGATCATGCAGGTACAACTTTCATGCCTGTTGCTCTATGTAGCACTCAAACACCAGGCATCTAATGACGTACGAAACAAGACACTCAAATAACTAGCAAGAAAAATCCACCACATTACAATTATCATCTTCATCTAAGATGAGGACTCATCAAGATCCTTCAAACTTATCCAGAACTCTTCTGTCTAGCTGCCCTCTGGACTCAAAAGAGTAAGATTATAATTTGCTCCAAATATTAGCCTTTCCTCTTCTTTGTTTTCATAGAATAATAACTTGAATTCTCTTCAAGCAGTACAATAGTACCCCAAAATGGAAGTTACTAATACCTTAACAGTTTAACAAGGGGGGGTTTATGCTCTTACTGATAAAAATGTTACTATGCTGATAAATTAGAAATTATTGCCCCAAATTTAAAGAATCATAAAGGATAAATACTAGTTTTCCATCACTTACTGCCTTTTCCAATAATTTATTCTGTTGGTTAAATCTTGGCTCCTGGGAATTTTTGCTCTGAGGAATTTTTTTCAGTCTTTGGCTTTTATTCCCCTTAGAGTTATTGGTTACCTCCCCTGGTGCATTTTTATTCTTTTAAGGTTTTAAAAACCTTTCCAGCAGCCACTTGTGCATGGAATGATTGCCACCAAAATCAGACAACACAGGGAACCGGCACTGATTATGTGATTGTTAAAGGTGGTCTTGTAACTCTGAACTCCAGGGTACCAAGGATGATAACAATATCTAGCTGATTTTTTGTTCCAGTGACCAAATCGGTAGTGGTAATTGAAAATAATGCTGTGCCCTTGGGTTGCACTCCCAGCTTGATGAGAGGGTGACCCACAGAAGGGAATTATTAAAGCCAAATAAAAATGAAAACTGCCTGAAAAATTCTTTTTTATTTATTTATTTTTTTTATTAGAAGTATATAGAAATACAGTTGAGGGGGAAACATTATCAAAACATTAGCAATCAATGGATATACTGAAAAATTCTTGAACAAGCAAAACCAACAGAGCCTTAAAAATAGCCTTGGTTTTGCTTAAACTTCAAGCATAAATGTAACTTAACTTGGGTCATTCTGGCTAATCCTTGCATTGGACAAAAAGCAAACATCAGGAGCTGGGTGAAGTGGCACACGCCTGTAATCCCAGGGGCTCAGGAGGCTGAGGCAGGAAGATTGCAAGTTCAAAGCCAATCTCAGCAACTTAGTAAGGCCCTAAGCAATTTAATGAGATCTTGTCTCAAAATAAAATATTAAAAGAGCTTGGGGACATGGTTCAGTGGTTAAGTATACTGGGTTCAATTCCTGGCACAAAAACAAACAAATAAACAAATAAACCCCCCCAGCCCCCACAAGCCCAAACTTAACTTCAACCAATCACATGTGATTATGTGACTAGGCCTATTCCAACATAGAAAAGTGAAGACAGCAATTCTGTAACTGTGACCAATCAAATAATTTGTTTTGCTTCTACTTTGACCCCATAAACATTTGTCCCTGACAGTTTTTCATCAGAGCACTAAATCTCCTTTGGCCTGGTGTTCCTCAAGGCACGAATTGCTCCTTACTCAAAGCCTTTGAAATGTTATTGCTACTCAATTTACTTTTTACATTCTCTTACTTATTTGAACTTGATTTCCATGGCCAATTGACAAATTTTCTATATGTGGAAGTTGTTTAAGTAATTGCTTGGATTGAGATAGCACATATCACTTTCCCATGAATATTGTTGGGATTTTTCTTTTTGGTGGTGGAATGGCTTATCAGAGCATCAGGTTCACAGAAATAAGTTGAAGTCCTTGAATGAAGGATAGAATGGAAATTTAAGCCAGATTTCTGTTTCTGTATGTGATAATGTTCTATTCACAACTAGTGCTGAAATCCTTTGTGAAGGGAGGAAAGAGCAGGGCTGCATACTTGTTTCTGGACTGTCTTTGAGGTTGCTGTTCCTTTGACCCACTCATGCTCTCAGGTCCTTCTCCATCTTTAGTCCTTCTAGATCTTTCTTACTGCCTTTTCCTGTTGACTGATCTCCAACTGTGAAGGCTGCTGGTGGTGTGCTGGTGAATGCTTAACAACTTGCTCCATGAGGAAAAGAACATCCTGATGTACAGTGTTTCCTGATTTTCATGGCCCAAATATTTCCACTGTGGCTGAGCTCACACTGTTAGCATGATGTCACTGATGGGGAGTTGGGAAGAGATGTGCCCAGTGAGTTCTCACTAGCAGACTGGAGCCAGCTCCAGCTCATCACCAGCCAGCCCCAGAGTTTGATAATCAGCCCCTTTTTTTATTTACAGTCTTTTCCTGGGTGATCTCACCAAATTCCATGGCTTTGAATACTATCCACATGCTAATGAATCCCAAATTAGATCTTATGTTCAGTCTGTCCTATTTGCACGTACTCATATCCAACTGCCAATCTGACATCTTTGGTTAGATGTCTAATAGGTATGTGAAATTTAATAAGAACAGAGCAATAAAGCATTTTTATTGGTCCTGGGGACTGAACTCAGGGCCTGGTGCATGCTACACATATGTTCTACCATTGATATACACATTATCTAAAACAAATCTCTTAATTTCACATTTACTTGCCTCCAAGTCTTCCCCCACCTCAGCTGACGACATCATCAATTCACCTAGTCACTCCATATTTGATCTTGTCTTTCTCTTATACTCCATGTTTAATTTGAAGGTATCATTAGCTGTGCCTTTTTAATATGACTATCCAGATGTGGTGGTACACAGCTGTAATGCCAGTAACTCAGGATCCTGAGACAGGAGTATTTCAAGTTCAAAGCTAATCTGGGCAATTTAGCGAGGCCCTAAGCAACTTAGCAAGACCCTATCTCAAAATAAAATTAAAAGGGCTGGAGATGTGGATCCGTGGTTAAGAGCCCCAGATTCAACCCCCAGTACCAAAAAATAAATAAATACAATAAAAATGAAAAAATGCAGTTTGTCTAAAATCACACCAGTACTCTCAACCACCATCACCCACTGCTGCATAAGTTAAGCAAGACTTTTCCCCTGTGGTCTCATCTCTACCTCTTACTCTGTCCCTCTACAGTCAATTAATCTACGTGCAGTCAGATGTGCACTGAAAATGTAAATCATATCCCATCACTCCCTTGTTAAAACCCCACAGTTGCTTTTGATCATATTCAGAAAGAGATTCAAACTGTGCCACTTCCCTAAATGTCTCCTCCTTTGTTTGCTATCTCTCCAACTCCAGCTCTTTCCATTTTGCCATTCATTTACTTTACTCTAATTTGTTCCAGGCTCCAGATACTAAGCTTTTCTGTACCCTCTGTCTGTAAATCTCTCCCCGAAGACTATATCCCACATTTCACATAATTCACCTTAGTTAGATTCTTACTCAATATTACCTCTTAAGAGAAGCCCTCCTTGACTGCCATATCCCAAGAAGTCTTCCTTTTCTTCCTCTACCAATACTCTTTCTCTCTCTCTCTCTCTCTCTCTTTTGCTTTTATCACATTTTATTGGTGCATTACACTTAACACTTATTAATAGGATTAATTGTTGCATATTTGAAAATGCACATGATATAACAGTATTATTTGGTCTTCTCCCTCCCACAGGTCTATTTCCTTTGTTCTACTAGTCTCCCAATTTTCATGTGATCTGCACCCGCCTCCTTTTCTTTCTCTTTTTCCTCTAGCTTCCACATATGAGAGAAAACCTGTGACCTTTGACCTCCTGACTTTGGCTTATTTCGCTTAACATAATGTTTCCAACTTCCATCCATTTTCCTGCAAATGACACGAATTCATTCTTTATGGATGAATACAACTCATATATATTATGTATAATCTATATACAGTATATGTATACATGTGTGTGTATGCATATTTATATATATATATATATATAAATGTATATACATGAGTTTTATATGTCACATTATCATTATCCATTCATCCATTGATGGACACCTAGGCTGGTCCCTGAGTTTGGCTTTTGTGAGTTGTGCTGCTGTAAAAATGGGTATGCATGTATATAGTATATAGTATAATGACTTAAATTGTTTAGGATAAACTCTGAGGAGTAAAGCTAGGTCAAGTGGTGGTTCCATTTCCAGTCTTTTCAGGAACCTCCATAATACTTTTCATAGTGCCAACCTTATATCTCTTTATCTTCTTTCCATACTTAATTATACTTCATTCTGTCTTGGTCCGTTTGTGCTGCTATAGTAATAGAATATCACAGATGGCAATTTACAACCCTTGAAGTTTATTTGTCTCTTGATCCTGGAGACTGGGAAGTCTAAGACTGAGGGGCCCACATCTGGTGAGGGCCTTCTTGCTATACCATTATCCCCAGGCAGAGGAACACAAGACATTGAGAAAAAAGGAGTAAAACTCATCCTTTTATCTGGAACTGGCTCCCTCAATAATGAACCCACCCCTACACTAACAGCCCTAATCCACTCAGGAAAGTGTCCTCAAGACCTAATCATCTCTTAAGGTCCCACTTTTTAGCACTGCTGAATTATGGATTAATTTTTTTTTTTTAAAGAGAGAAGGACAATGAGAGAGAGACACACAGAGAATCATTTTTTTTATTGAGTTTTTCACATGGCTTTAGTTGCTCTGACAATTAATTTTGTACGTGGGTGCTGGAGTTTGAACCCGTGTACTCGCGCATGTAGGGCAAGCGCTGTACCCGCCGAGCCACTGCTGCAGCCCAGTGGATTAGTTTTCTAACACATGAAACTTGAGGGACACATTCAAACCCATAGCAATAGCCCTTATCTCTATCTGATTTATATTAGTTTTTTTGCTTCCATGGGAGCAGGCATTTGTCATGTTAAGTACTGTATTTCCGAAACCTTGTGCCTATCACGTTAGGAGATTAATACATACTGGATGAATGATATCGCCTATCACAACAACTTTACTCTGTGTTAGTAGTATGAAAACAGTCACGGAAAGTACTTAAAGGATGGAATGTGGCCATATTCCAAGAAAATTTTATTCTCTAAAACAAGCCATGGGCCAGATTGGGCCTTTGAGCTATAGTTTGCAGATCCTCATCTAGATGAATCTGACTGTACTATTGACTGCCTCCTTTCGTGTGGCATTACTGTCCCAGTTCTTCATCACCATGACTTTTCCATTCCAGGGAACTCTTACTCAGGATAAAAGTTGCAAATACTCTTGGAAAGGCCCATTTGAATGAATATCATCAAATAGTACCAAATGATCGTTTTCTCTCCAAGATTTTTCAAAACTCCTATCTTAAAACTCTTGCCTTGCCATGTCCACCAGTGTGAAACTACTATATTTCAAGCTTCTGCACTGAAAGTTTTGCCTTCAACCACATCCCCAAATTTCCTAACTATTCCATGGTCAACGTGATTATCTCCCTGAGTGCAGCATGCAAGTAACTTCAGTGTCATGTGCTTGTATTTTTAGGGTCAGTCACCAAGAAGGGATATCCCAGAGGAAGTTACCATGTTTCTGTTGCTTCTGCTGTCATGATTTCATGCTCTTTGTCTTTAAAGGACATATACATTCATTCAAAAAACATTGAGAGGGGGGATGGAGCGGTGGCTCAGCGGTTTCAGCATTTGCCTTGCATGTGCAGGGACGCAGGTTCAAACCCCAGTACCACGTGCAAAACAAAGTGTCTGAGCAACAAAAGCCAAATGAAAAATTGTATAAAAATTGATTCTCTTTCTATCTCTCTCTCTCTCACCATCCTTTTCTCTTAAAAAAAAACATGAGAGGTTATTATACATATGTCCTCATAGCAGCTTGACCTTTTGTTTTTTATTTTTATTTTTTATTTTATTTATTTTTTTTAAAGAGAGAAGGACAGTGAGAGAGACAGAGAAAGAAACAACTTTATTTAGTTTTTCACATGGCCTTCGTTGCTCCAACACTCAGTTGCGTACGTGGTGCTGGGGTTTGAACCCGGGTCCTCGTGCTTGCCAGGCAAGCGCCGAAACCGCTGAGCCACCGCTCCAGCCCTACCTTTTGTTTTTTAAAGGAGGAAAGGTTTATTTTGGTCTTAGAGTTTCAGTCCATGGTTGGCCAACTCCATTGCTCTGGGCCCAAGGTGAAGCAGAACATCATGGCAGAAGGGTGTGGCAGAAGAAATCCAGGAAGCAAAGAGAAGGAGAGCCCAACATTCATGCTTACTTTTTTGAACTTTAAAATGTTGTATAACCAACATTTTTATGAGTAAAATTTACTCACAAAAAGCAAGGACTTCTTGTTTAACCTGGGTGTTTTTCTGTCTCCTTTTCTCCAATTTTCAGTTCGCTGATCCTCAAGTCTGCAGTTCACAGTGCATATGATGGAGACATTTCTGGATCAATGCCAGGCATGGCTGAAAGAGCAACCTCTTGACCATAACTATTGGGGGAGAAAAGCAGCCCTCTCTGCAATCATCATTCATAAAAACTCTGGAATTTATTTGCACAAAGAACTTGTTGAGAGTTGACAGGTCTGATACAGCCATTCCTTTATTCCTATGATGGAAACATCAGAAAAAACAGCTGCCCTGCTTGTACCATTTCTGTAAAGGGAGTGTTCCAGAGTCTGTGCCTTGAGTAATCAGCAGGCCTGGCTTTCCAAATGGGCGGAGGCAGCTGTGTGGTCCTGGGGGAAAAATCCAACACTTGAGTCAGGGCCTAACTCTGCCAACTGAGACAAATCACTGAGCCACCTGGGGCCTCCTTGCCCTTGTCTTGGAAATGCACAGGGGAAAAAAGTAGCATGCCATTTATAGGAGACTGTGTTAAGAGGCTCAGAACTTGGAGATGAGTTTATTGTGGAAGTCAGAATCCCTTCACAGATGCCAGTCACTGTAGCTCACTGAAGCCAGTGTGACTAGAGTTGTCAAGACCACCCTCCCAGCCCATCCTCCAAAGTTTTCCCTGTTGTGCCAGGATTTCTGTGGACAGAAATGCAAACTGTATTTGTCCTCTTCTTTTTTTGGACTTTTTTCAAATCCAAGTGCCTTTCAGCAGGTGGAATACATCAAAGTAATCCCTGATGAAACAGCTGTGGCTTCATAAATGCTTTCTATCTCTCAGGAGGGAATCAGGTGTCTAAGGATGGATAATGAAAAAAGATTACTAAAAAGTTGGTAAAAGTCATTTTAAAAAGATAGAACACCCACAAAATAATAGAATTGTAACAGCCTTGAAGATTTAAAGGATTAGTGGTTTTTGAAGTGAAATTTTAGGCAGGTCCCTTTTATAGGAAACAAAAAAATCAAGTGGAGTGGTGGCCCACAATCTCACCACCATCACAGCCTCATGCTGACCCTCTGCAACACATGAGGCCACTCAGTGGAATCCTCGGGCTCTGAGAAATGGAGTTGGAAAATCTCTGCTGGCTTAGATTCCACGTTGTACAGTGAAGGCAAAGTGACCTCCCAGAAGAGAGATGGAAATACAGCCAATGTCCCTATCTAGTGCTCATGTCTTTCTGTAAGAAACATAACAATAATGAACATTTATTGAGATCTTACTATGTACCAGGATCTTGGCTAAATTATGCACATTATCTGATTCAATCTCCAGGACAAGCCTGTGAGACAGGAATTAGTTTCCTTTCCATTTTATAGGTGAAGAAGCAGACTAAGAGAGGGAAGAAACTGGAAGAGAAACTCAGGCTGACGCCCCTGTGGCTCTAGAGCTGCTATTCTTTAAACTCCACCCTATAATTCCTCCTATCACACTGTTTTTGAAGAAAAGGAATTTGTCTCTGGCCCTCTTCACCACAGATGTCATCTAGAATTTCTGTAGATTCTAGATTTGGATTTCAGTAAAGACTTGGTTGTAGTCTGGATTTATATTTTAAGAGAAAAAGGAAGAGTTTGAATTAAAATAGCAAGTTCTTTTATGGGTGTAACACGTAAGTGAGCAGACAGGCTTAGATACATAATGAGGTTCTATTTTCCTCCTGTGTTGCCAGCTCTGGATCTTTTTTTTTTTTTCTTTTCAATATACCATAAGTTTACTGAATAAAAGAAGAGGGGGAAAATTACTTACTGCAACTAAGGAATAGCCCACCTTAAAAACCTGAATTCAGATGGGAGAATTACTCTGTGAAGCAAAACAACATGGAGTCCTATTTAAAAAAAAAAGTTCTGAAACTTAACTCATCATGGCAACTTTTAAGCAATTTCTAATAGAGAGAAAGAGAAGGAAAGAAGCAAATGAATAAGAACATTCTTCTTTCAGTTTAAATAGCTCTAGAGAGAAAAATATTTGATTCTCTCATTGGCAGGAAAAGAACCATTTTTGTATTAGTCATCATTCACTTGGCTTCAAAGCTACAGAATTATAACATAATAGTATTTTAGGACTGGAAATTCTGTCCAAAGATGAGGCAACCTCCTTTAGAGATAGAACGATGGAAAAATGGAGCAACTGACAGGCAGGCAGCTCATACTGGTTTTATGGGTTTAGTCTTAATTTTGTCTCATTCCTGTCCATTTGTAAGAACTCTTTGTATGTCAGAGACACGAGCACTTGGCTTTGACATTGCAATGTTTTTGAACCTTTTTTTTTTTTTTTTTGGTCAATTGATTTTGTACCTGGCATATTTTCCAGGTAAGTAGTTTTCAGTTATTTATGTTCTAATATGTCTGCTCTTAAAAGGAAAAAAAATTAAAGAAGCATTAAGAAGTTATGTCTCATCTCTTAGATTGTGCATACCCTACATTTTTTTAAACTATTTTTTTATTTAGTTTGAGTTTGAGTCTTCATTCTTCATACAGTTTACAGCATTTGTATTATGTGAAATAAAGTATACAGTTATTTTCTTTCTGTGATTTGGTAGTTGTGCTAACATCAGTTATTAACTAGCTCATTCTTGGGCTATAGGTGAGCTCAGTGGTAAAGCACTTGCTTAGCATACATGAGGCCCTGAGTTTGATACTCAGCACTGCCAAAAGAACTACCCAAACTAGCCCATTCTTTTTTCCATGAATTGAAGTAGCACTTTTGTTGAGTGTTAAATTTGGGGAGCAAAATTGGGATTGGGCCCAGGAATGCTTTACCACTGAGTCACATCCCTAGTCCTTCATATTTTTTATTTTGAGAGAGGTTCTCACATAGTTGCTGAGGCTGACCTCGAACTTGCTCCTCTCTCAGTCTCCCAACTTGTTGGGATTACAGGGTGTGGCACCTCACCCAGCTTTAATTTTCATATATAGAGCTATGGGTATAGCCCAATGACAGAGTGCCTACATAGCATGCACAAGGCCCTGGATTCAATCCGTAGGTGCCAGAAATTTTTTTTTTTTTTTATGTATTACCGAAATATCTTTCTGGAGTCTCTATTCTATTCTGCTAGCCTACTTTATTCTCTATAGTACTAAGTATATCTAAATTAATATTATTAAAGTGCCTGTTTATTTATTTATTTCCCTGTATTCTTGGCTGTTCCTGGGCACTTATTCTTCTATAACAATTTTAAGAATCTTATTGGTGTTTGTGGTAGACTAAATAATGAGAGTCACCTTTTCGTTCTGGAACCCTAGAATTTGTGAATGCCATCTTCGAGGGCAAAATGGACTTGTATATATAATAAAATTAAAGCTTTTGAGATGAGGAGATTATCCTGAATTATCCCACGGACTTGCTGTAATGATGAGGAACTTCATAAGATGGGCATGGTGGTACATGCAAATAATCCCAGTGATTCAGGAGGCTGAAGCAGGAGGATTGAAAGTTGGAGGCCAGTCTCAGCAACTTAGCAAGACCCTGTCTCAAAATTAAAATACATAGATAAACCAAAAGGGCGTGGGCTGTAGCTCAGTGGTACAGCACCCCTGAGTCTACACCCCAATACTACACATGCACACACACACACAAACATACATATCTTTATAAGAGGGACACAGGGAGAGCCAGAACTAGAAGTGGAGGTGGTATGATGACAGAAGCAGAGATTGGAGTGGTATGCTTAAAGATGGAGGAAATGAGACATGTTAAGGGGTCCAGATAGCCAGTAGAAGCTGAAAAAAGAAAGAAAAAGATTCTCCCCTCAGCCCCCAGAAAGAACCAGACTTGCTGGCACCTTAGCTTTAGTTTAGTGTGTTAGTCAGCTTTTCCTTACTGTAACAAAATTCCAGAGATAATTTAATTAAAAAGAGGAAAAGTGACAAGCATGGTAGTATGTGCTTATAATCCCAGCAGCTCGAGTGTCAGAAGCAGGAGGTTTGCAAATTCAAAGCCAACATTTGGTGTTTAGTGAAGCCCTAGCAACTTATCAAGATGCTGTCTCAAAACGAAAAATAAAATCCAGGCTGGGGATGTGCCCTGGTACCGAAAGAAAAAAAACATCTTATTTTAGCTCACAGTTTTAAAGGATTCAGTCTGTGCTCACTTTTCCCCATTGCTTTTGGACCTGTGGTGAGGCATCACATCATGGTGGGAGTATGTGTGGCAGACAAAGCGACCGACCTCATGACAGGCAGGAAGCAGAAAGAAAGACAAAAAGAAAAAGGAAGAGGGGAGGGGAGAGAAAGAAAGTAAGGGAGGAAGAGGGGCCAGGATCTCAATATCCCATGCAAGATAGATATGCCCCCATATAATCAGAAATCTTCCAACTAAGCCCCATCTCCTAAGGGTTGTACCTCTGCCAACAGTGCCATGTGCTGAAGCCCAACCTTCAACACACAGGCCTTCGAAGGACACTTTCCTGAGTCATAGCATCAGTGAAATCGATTTTGGAATTTTAACTTCCAGAACTGTAAGAGAATAATTTTGTGTTGTTTTTAAACCTCTTACAATACAGTGCTGAAATAGAAATTATACTAACTTTATTAATTTTGTAAAAACTTGCATTTCTGTGATATTTGTTCTCCCATTCAAGAACATAATCACTTTTTGTTTGTTCAGATCTTATTTAATTTTGTTCAATAAGATTAGCATTTTATCTGACATTATTACTACACTATATACTTAATATGTATCTTATCATGTAATATTATTTAGTAGACACATGAAATGTGTCATATATTGTGCTATGTGCTTTGCATCCATTATCATTCAGCTCATCGACTCTGAGTTAAAGGAGTACGGTGTCCTTATTTGATAAAGGAGGAAACTGAGGCTTCACACAATTTTAGGAATGTCACAGACAGTGGCAGAGGCTTGATGTGGAACCTGATCAGTTAGCTTCAAAGCCTAGATTTAACCATTCTCAGGCAACACATAGCTGGAGTCCAAGTGCCCACCAGGATTATCACTGTTTAAGAAGAGCCACATGAAAGGACTCAAAGGAACACACAAGGGGACTGGAGCTGTGGCTCAGCAGGATGATGCTTGCCTGGCACGCATGAGAACCGGGGTTCAAACCCCAGCAACAGGTACACAATTAATTAAAGTGTTGGAGAAAGAAAGGCCAGATAAAAAACTAAATAAAATTGATTCTTCTTTCTTTTTCTCTCTCTCACTGTTGCTCTCTCTCTCCTTAAAAAAAAAAAAAAAAAAAGAAGCAACACAAAGTTCATAATTCTTTGTGTGCTAAGGTGGTACAATTTTTCTTTATTTTATTTTATTTTTTCCTAAAATGGTGCTTGAGGAAACCTCTTCGTAGTCCAGAACCTTTCACTGCACTGGAGTTTTTCTTTAAAAGAAAAGAGGAAACTAATTTTAGCATTTTAAAAAATGGTATATTCCCCCTCTTCCTGTAAGTGACCTGAGAAAAATAGTTTGCTACTCTCTTGACCCAGAAAACCCCATGGAATCAAGCAAACCAAGAGGTTCAAATCTTCCTGTTCACTTTAACAACCCCCTTTGAAACTGCCCAGTCCATCCAGGGCATGCATATGTGAAAAGCCACCATGTACCAGAAAGATGTCACTTTGAAGAAGCAAGGTGTGCCTTTCTGGTGTCACAATGGTGGAGTTGGGAAGTGTGCCCAGGCCAAATGGTGAGGCTGAACCTGGGGTGGTGGCCCAGAAAGAGTGCTACGTTTTTGCTGCACAAGCTCAAACATGCAGAGAGAAATGCAGAGCTGAGGGGTTAGATGTAGACTCTCTGCTCACCGAATATGCCAGATGAACGGAGCACCCAAGAAGTTCTGCAGCACGTGCAGAGCACATGGTCACATTAACCCACACCTGAGCTCCCCCTGCCATACTGAGAGGGTCCTCACTGGGAAGGAATAAAATGTTCCTAAACCAGAAGAAGATGTTGCACAAAACAAATAATCAAAGTCATCTTAGACGAAACTGAAGAAATAAAAACTTAGGTCATGGTAATAAATTCTGCATAAAGCAAATGCAAGTCAAATTTTAAAAATGGCATTGAAATAAGAGAAAACTATCTCATTAATAATGGAATGGGAAATGTGACCACTTCCGTTTGCTAGAACTTGCTTTTGTAGGTTTTCTTTAGGGTTTGTCTGTGGTAATGGAGCAAGAAAAGCTTTTTAGTTGTTTTGTTTAGAATAGTTGTAGCTTTGTCTCATTCTCCACATGAGCGGGAAACTCACTGCAAACAACACCGTTTGCTAAGAAAGGAATATGTGTGTGGATCACACCACTTAACATCTTCCTAACAGTGTTGTACCGCGCTGTGTCTCTTGAGGCCATACGGTCTCTCTCTTGCTCTCGCCGTGCCCGCCCCTTATTTCTCTTCTGTTGTTGGTCTTTCTTTCTTTCTTTTTTTTTTTTTTTTACATTTTTACAAATTTTTATTAAGGAGTTGAGTTGTTGTAAAATCATAAATGCATATTAAATAATAATATGATATGCATTTGATCCTAAACCAGAGTTACTCCCACATTACCCACACCCCATTCTTTTGATTCTTCTATATTTCACCCCTACAACAGATATAAATGTCCTTACATACATACATATATATTACATATACATATATACTTTCTTATGTGTATATATGTACATACATACATATAAATATCCCTACGTGTGTGTGTGTGTTTGTGTGTGTGTATGATTGTGAATTTTCCAGAATTAAATGATTGCATAAGTATTATTTGGCTTCTGGGGATGGAATAAAGAGTATACTACATTGTTGATTGTCTCCCTAGATCCCTCTCTATCCCCCTCCTTTCTCCTACCCACTCTCCCCCATACATATTTATGGTTCCCCTAGATGATGTATTGCTATGCCTTTGCTGGGTCTAATGCAGGAGTTTACCTTTCACCTGGGTTTAGCTCCAGCCTCCACAAATGAGGAAAACATTTGACCTTCACTCTCTGGGTTTGGCCAACTTTGCTTAGCATGATTTCCACTGCCATCCATTTACCTTAAGGCTGCAATATGGTTGTTTCTAATAGTTGAGTAGAACTCCATTGTATATATACATACCATACCTTTCGTATCCATTCATCCAGTGAGGGGCATCTAGTTGATTCCATAGTTTAACTATTGTAAATTGAGCTGCTACGAACATTGATTTTGCTATGTTGCTGTAATGTGTTCATTCTGACTTCTCTGAGAAAATACCCAAAAGTGGGATAGTTGGGTCAAATGGTGAATCCTACCCTAAATTTTTGAGGAGTCTCCACATTGCTTTCCAGAGCAGCTGTACCAGTCTTCAGTACCAACAGTGTGCTAGTGTTCCTATCTCTCCGCAACCCCTCCAGCATCTGTTTTTGTTTATATTCTTCATCTTTGCCAATCTGACTAGAGTGAGGTGAAATCTTAATGTAGTTTTGATTTGTGTTTCTCTGATTCCTAGTGATTTAGAGCACTTTCTCATGTATTCATTGGCTAGCTCAATTTCTTCTGTTGAAGAAGGTTCTGTTGAGCTCTTTGGCCTATTTATTGATTGGATTGTTTGTGTTTCTGATATCAAGTTTTTTGAGTTCTTTGTATATTTTGGATATTAGTCCCCTGTTGGAAGAATCACAGGCCATGATTATCTCCCACTCTGTAAGCTCTTTCTTGACAGTTTTGACAAATTCCTTGGCTGAGCAAATGTTTTTTAAGTTAATGGGATCCCACTCATTCATTCTTGACTTCAATTCTTTCACTTTGGGAGTGTTGTTGAGGAAGTCATTGCCCACTCCCATATGCTGGAGTATTGGTCTAAATTTTTCTTCTAGCAGTTGTATGGTAGCTATTTTAATTCCTAGTTCTTTGATCCATTTTGATTTGATTTTTGTGCAAGGTGAGAAATAAGAATCTAATTTCAACTTCCTAAAAATGCCTGTCCAGTTTGTCCAGCACCATTTGTTGAATAGGCTCCATGTTATATTTTGACCTCTTTTGTCAAAGATCAGATGTTTAAAGGTTTGTGGGTTTGTTTCAGAATCTTTTATTCTGTTCTATTGGTCTTCATTCCTCTTCATTCCTATTTTGACACCAGTATCATGCAGTTTTTGTTACTACAGCTCTACAGTATAATTTTAGATCTGTTTTTGAGAATCCACTTGTTTCATCTTTCTTGCTTAGTAATGTTTTGTCTATTCTGGGTTTCCTGTTGTTACAAATGAATTTGAAAATTGCTTTTTGTATATCTGTAAAGATATTGACATAGGTATATTGATGGGGATTGCATTGAATCTGTATACTGCTTTTGGCAGAATGATCATTTTAATTATATTAATTCTGCCTAACCAAGAGCATGGAACATCTTTCCATCTTCTCAAGTCTTGTTCAATTTCTTTCTTCAATCTTTGATAAATTTGTTGTAGAGGTCTTTTACTTCCCTTGTTACATTCATTCCAAGTATTTTATTATTTTTGAGGATATGATGAATGAGACTGATTTCCTGATTTCTTCTTCCCTATTATTGTTAGTGTATAGAAAAACTATTCATTTATGGGTGTTGATCTTGTAGCCTGCCACTACACTAAATCTGTTTATAAGCTCAAGCTGTTGGGAACATGAGGTTCAGCCGGCTTGTAGAAGAATTGGTGGTAAACAACTCTAAGGGGTCCAGCTGGCTTGTAATTAGCAAATTGCCTGACCGCATGACTAAGCTATTCGGCCACTCATTTGTTACAATTGGAGAAAGGTGTTTGCATTGTACCCTATTGGTTATTGTAATGGATAAATAGAGTAGC